>PVJD01004551.1:42412-134028 GCA_004026545.1 Mormoops blainvillei
GGGGAGTGGTGGGGGGAAAATGGACAAAACTGTACTTGAACAATAGTTAAAAAATTAAAAAAAAAAACCAATAATAACAACAAGAGTGATCAGACCAGGGAACTGAACAGGAGAAAGAGAAGTTTTAGAGTTGCCTTGGGCACAAATACTACTACTAGGAGAAACAGGGTTCAGTGGGGGAGAGAACTGGGAAATGGGGCTGCTGGCCCTGAAACTCCTGCTTGAGCCAGGACCCTGTGAGGGAGCTATGGGTGAAGAATATATCATGACGATATAAATGAGGATGATGATGACTGTATGGAGGTCTTCCTTTGTTCATCTGCAACCATGAACTTCCTATAACTTAGATTCTGAGGTTCAGATTGATGCTAGCCCTGAATGTGAATAAACTAAATTAAAGTAGTTCCAGATATGCAGCTCATAGAGTCCATCAGAAGTTGATATAAATCTTGATAAAGAACAATGAATATGAGATCACCATAAAAATGACTAAATACATGAGAAAACACGCTAATATGAGTGAGTCAGCAAAAACAATAACTAGGAGATGTGGACCATCAGGACGGAAGATATTAGGATTATCAGGTAAAGATTAGGCAAATACTCTGTCCATGAAGTGTTTACAGATGGAATAACAATGCCAAGGAACAGGAACTAGTAAAGAATATCCAAGCAGACTTTCAAAAGAACCAAACTGAACTTTTAGAAATGGAAAGCAATCATTGTATCATTGTAATTCAAACTTTAGATATATCATGCATAGGTAGTAAAACTGTAAGCAAAAGTAAGGAAGAGATCACAGGATATGTAAGGCAGGGAAGTGTTTCCTATAGTGGGGAGGAGAAGGGGTGTGATCGAATAGGAATAAGTGGAGATTTCTGGAGTACTTGTAATGTCTTAATTCTTGACCTGGCATGGAGTTACACAGGTGTTAGATTTATAGTTCTTTAATCTGCTGAATTTTATGTTTTATATAGTACTTTAGACTGAATGTTTGTGTCCCCTCAAAATTCACATCATTAGGTGATTCCGTCGTTATGGGAACATCAAGCCTAGTCAGTACAGCCTACTGCACACTACGGTCATGCAGTACATGGCCTATTGCTCCTAGGCTGCAAACCTGCGCAGCGTGCTCAGCATGTTACTGCACTGAATGCTGCAGGCAGCTGTGACACAGTGGGAAGCATTTGTGCATCTAAACATATCTAAACATAGAAAAGGTATGGTAAAAATCCAGTATCAAAGATCGTTTTAAAGGGCATACTTGTATAGGGCACTTATGAATGGAGCTTGCAGGTTTGAAAGTTGTTTTGCGTGAGTGAATGTAAAGACCTAGGACATTACTGTGCACCACTGTAGATTTTATAAACACTGTGCAGCAGGACCACCACAAACATGTGAATAATGTATTATGCTATGACATTATGATGGCTATGACATTTCCAGGCAATAGGAATTTTTCAGCTCCATTATAATCTTTTGGGACTACCATCGTATGATGTGCTCTGTTGTTGGCTAAAAGGGCATTACGAGGTGCATGCTGTACATCTAATTGGAATTCCACAAGGAAAGAACAGACAGCATGAGGAAATATTTAAAGAAATAATGGCTGAGATTTGCCTGAACTGATAAAAATAATCAATTCAAAGTGGAAGAAACACCATGTACACCAACAATGCTAAGTAAAGAGAAATCTCCTCCTACACATATAGTTATAAAACTGCGATCACTGAGAAAAGACATTTTCATCTACAAAGGAATCAGCCAGATTTACCTTTTAAATGTTGTCAGAAAATAACCCTCGACCTAACATTGTATTCTGAATGAAACTATACTTCAGGGACAAGGGTGAATTATATAGGAGCTTCTAAGGGCTTTATTTAGGATGAAGGAAAATAAATTTAGAATAAATATTTAAGATGAAAGAGCAAATGGTGATCATATACATTTATAAAAGCATATGAAAATATATATGAACATTATCTTTAAGTTAACAATATGAAAATATTGTCTAAAATACTTCAGAGAAGTAGTCCTTCAGGTGGGAAGAAATTTTTAGAGTTGTGTTCTAAGATCTTTGAATTTGTTGGGAAAGGGTTAAGATATTGACTAATTTTATCCTTTGTTAAATATTCATGGTAAATTTTTAAGGCTTTACTTCTAAGCCAATAAAAGAGAAAATAACTTTTTGTCTTTCTTAAACTGAAATTATTGGGATGACATTGGTTAATAAAATTATATATGTTTTAGGTATACAATTCTATAATACATCATCTGTATATCATATTGTGTGTTTATCATCCAAAGTCAAGACTCCTTCATCACCATTTATCCCCCCTTTACCCTCTTCTATCTCCCCCAACTCTCCTTTCCCTCTGGTAATCACCACACTGTTGCCTGTGTCTATGAGGCTTTTTTTATTTTTGGTTAATCCCTTTACCTTCTTCACGCAGCCCTCTAACCTCCTTCTCTTTAACAGCTGTCAGTCTGTTCTCTGTATCTGAGTCTCTTTCTATTTTGTTGGTTTGTATACTTTGTTCATTAGATTACACATGTAACTGAAATCATATGTTATTTGTCTTTCTCTTACTGGCTTATTTCACTTGGCATAATACGTTCTAGTTCCATCCATGCTGTTGCAAATGATAAGATTTCATTCTTTTTTTAATGCTAAGTAATATTTCATTGTGTATATGAACATAGATGCAAAAATCTTCAACAAAATATTAGCAAATTGAATCCAATGATGTATAAAGTGAGTTACACACCACACTACAATGAAGTGGGGTTTATTCCAGGTATACAAAGCTGGTTCAACATTTGAAGATCAATTAACATGATCTATCAAATCAACAGGCTAAAAAAGAAAAATCATGTAATTACAAGGCCTGTCCAGAAAGTATCTAGCCATGCAATAAGAAAAAATAGCGATATTTATTGAAGAAGATACAAGATACAAGGAACATTGTACATAGGACAATGATGCCTTGGTCTCCTTCAAACTAGGCACCTTGGGACCTCACATAGTTTTCTCAGCTGCCATCAGCTGTCCTGTTGTATTTTCTTGAATCTCATCGATGATCTGAAATCTCTTCCATTTCAAAGGTGATATTAGTTCTGGGAAAAGCCAGAAGTCGCAAGGTGACAGATCTGGGCTATAGAGGGGCTGAGTCACCTGGGTGATTTGATGTTTTGCCAAAAACTCTGCACAAGACATGATGCATGAGAGGGCGCATTGTCATGATAAAGCTGCCAATCACCAGTTGCCCAAAGCTGCAGCCTTCCGAATCATCTGAATAGTTCCCGTGGAAGAATATTCAAGCTTAATGCAAAATTAGATGCAGATTCATTGCTCTACTCGCTCAGTCATTTTGAATGTGACAGCCATACAGTACACATGCCCACTCAACAGCATCTACCACCCCCACTGACTAGTACAATAAAGTTGTCATTGTTCACAAATGCACATTCCAGTCCACTCTCCTTGGCTGCCAGGTTACGTTGATGTTGTGCAAACCATTCTCATTATATTAACAATGGCTGGACTTTTTCCGGACAGTCCTCATATATCAATAAGTGCTTTGAAAAGTCTTTGACATTCTGAGACCTAAAAAATTGCCCTGTGGTTTTAAAAATTGATTTTTAGAGAGAGAGAGAGAAACACTGATTTTTGTTGTTTCACTTAGTTATGCATTCATTGGTTGCTCCTTGTATGTGCCCTGACCGGGGATCAGACCTGTAACCTTGATGTATCGAGGTGAGGCTCTAACCAACGGAGCTACCTGACCAGGGTCCTTGTGGTTTTTTCTAGCACTGGTATATTATATATATGTTTAGGTATATATATAAAACATAAAAGCACATATTACATTTCATTTATCCCATATTTATTTATCCTTGTATGATGCATGAATTATGGAACTTTTTGGACTTTTATTTTCCCTCAGATTTTTAATGTTATACCATACCCAATTTGATGACTAATCTATCTTTTTTCATTGACTTGAGATGTCAATTTTATCAGATACTGAAATTTTTGGATGTATTTGGGTCTATGTCTGGATTTTCAATTCTGACTTGATTTGTTAATATTTCCATGCTAAACCTTACTCAAGGCGTTGTGGCTTTATAATGTGTTTTAATATGTCATTAGGTTAGTCCCCTTATGTTATTCTATTTTTCCAAGAAACTTTCCTCAATACTTTTTATTTAGTTTTCCATATCAACTTTGGCTCTTCCATGAAAAATATTGGCATTGTTATTGAGGTAGTTTTATATTTTGGGCTTAATCCAGGGCAACTTGACATCTTTAGTCACCTATTCGACAATTGCTTATTGTGCACCTATTATGTGTTTGCAGTGTTCTAGGTGCAAGGATAGGACAATGAACAAAACAGAGATAAATACTGCCTTAGAGGATATTACATTTTAGGTAGAGAAAGAGGCAATAAAGAACAAAAAGACTCAAGTAAAAGATATAGTATATTAGCTGGTAGTAGGCGCTAAGGAGAAAATTAAAGCTGAAATGTGTTGTTGGGAGTATGGGGGAATGGGTTGTAATTTTAAGAAAAAGTGGCCAAAGATGGCTTCAGTGTGCAGGAACATTGGAGAAATACCTGAAGGATTGGGGATGCAAGCCATTTGGATATTTGGAAAGAGCATTCCAGGCGGAAGGAACAGCCAGCGCAAATATCTAAAGCCCTAACATTTCTAAAGTGTCAAGGAAAAACAAGGAGGTGGTGTGGCTAAAGCAGAACAAACAAGGGCAAGAGTGGTTGAAATGATGCAGAGAAATACCAGGGGCTGCAGCATTCAGAGACCGATAGCTATTCTCAGGACTCGAGGTCTTGTGCAAAAAAGCCTAGCTGCAAAGGAGTCTGGAAAGGTTTTCATCATCACAGCATCTATGTTATAGGAACTGATGCTGACAGGTAAATGGAGTGAGTGTTGGATTGTTGCCAGTACCTGCCCTGAACGCTGGCCCAGTTGTGTGTGTGTGTGATGGTGGTGGTTGGAGGGGAATGTTTAAAATGTAAAAGCCACTTTAAATCCACTTCAGTAATTTTCAGGTACAAATAGCCTACATTAGAGATGCAAAGTGACCAGGAAAATTATTTGCACTTTATACAAATAACTACATGTGAACAGGAACAAACTAGGACACTTGAGTTGGGGAAGAGTGGGGAGAATAGAAAGGGAGATGAGTCAGTTTATCACAAATATAGGTGAGTTAGTCTAGTGACCAGTTTAACTACAGATGCAATTGCCTCAAATTTATCTTTCCATCAATGTGTATTGCTTATTGTAGGTGATATGCATCGTAGCTGTAGCTACCCATCATCTTTTTCAAAGCCTTTCTCTACTTGGGGAAATACACAGGTTATGAAGTCTCACTGAAGTGACCAATTGTCCTGCTTTACCTGGGACTGAAGGATACCCCAAGATGTGGGACTTTAATTGCTAAAACCAGGAGAATCCTGGCCAAGTGGGGATTAGCTGGTCACCCTAGGTCTTATCTCCCAGATGTAGAATCAGAGCTCACATTCCCAGGCTCTTAGAGGGCCAGGTTGTGGCATGTAACCAAGGCTCTGCCATTTAGAATAAAAACCCCATTCAAGACTTGGATTCAGAGCTGAGCTAGGAAGAAAACAGGCTTGCAGTGAGCTTCCATTTCCTGGCAGGGATGACCCTCCAGCTGGCTGCCTTTCAGGAGTGAGGGCAGTGGCTGCAAGTTTGAGTTCCTGACGCAGAAGAGCCGAAGGCTAGAAGTGCTATCATTTGCAATCAAGTTGAAGTCCTGGCACTAGGGGCTTGGTGGTGGCAACAGCAAAGCAGCAGTGGCGTCTCCCCCCAAATTAGGCTAATCTGCAGCATGGTGTTGGCATTTTTCCTGGAAGCTACGCCTTGGATTTGTTTCTCCAGCCCTCCCAGTGATTCCGGAGCTACTGGATATTTTTCAATAAACCTTTTTCCTGCTTAAACTCACCAGAGAATGGATTCTATTGTTTGCCAGTCAGAATCCTGACCAATAAAATAAAATTTGAATACTTTATGTATGGGATAATAGATATAGTTCCTTTTAAGTATATACTTTTTCCACTGCCTTTCTCCACTAAAAAATTTTTTTTGTATATATCATGCAGGAAGGGAGGAGAAAAACTGCTAAAGGGAGAGTCTGCCATAATTTCATATTCCTAACATATATTAATCAAATTTCTGGCACTGTAGTTATGATTACTCATTCTTCTATTGTTCTTATTTTTTTGTTCGTTTTTTTCATGCCCTCGTGTGCTATTGGGTTTGCTAAGCAAATATGTATATTCTGGTATGACATAGGGTGAAAAAACGTGGTGAATATGTAAGAAGGGTATTTATTTCCATTGCTTTAGTATTTTCCCACTCTTTATATACTTAGGGCTTTAAATAAGATCATTTGAAAAGATTTCCTAAATTGCAAGCCAAATTTTGTATTTTTTAAAAAATAAGCTTTTTATTTTGGAATGATTTTTAATGTACAGAGAAATTGCAAAGGTAGTACAGAGTCCCATATATCTTTTACCCAGCTTCCCTGTTGCTACCATCTTACATAATTATGGCATTGCTCTTAATTTTCCATGACACCCAAGTCATAATGAAATGGTGGACCTTGAAATATCATATGCTATCAACACCTTGAGAGCAGCTTCTCATAAATAAACACAGGGCATTTGGATTTTAACAAAATGGCTTTCTTTGTTCTTTGTACCCAGTCTTCTTATATATTTTGACGTGGAAACCTCCGCTGCCAGTGCTCTTTGGTCCACACAGACCTCATTTTGGCCTTGCTGTTTCTTGTTAGCGCCCATGTCTTTGGGTGGTATGCGAAGACCACAGCTAGAACTTGAGAAGCCACCTGAGTCTATAGAGTGTTGGAGGTAGTCCACTGCAAATGTAAACCCAGCATTTCAACATCTAGTTTACATAACTGGGAAAAAGAGGAGAATTGGTAACAAAGGCTAGATGTCCAATCCACCTGGACTTAAAGTGCACCATAGAATGGAGCTTTTCTGACATTATCATGCATATGAGAGGCTCTTGCTCAAATGTAGATTCTGATTCAGCAGGTCTTCTGAGAGGACTGAGATTCCCCATTTCCAGAAAGCTCCCAGTGATGCTCATGCTTGGTGGTCTATGGACCACATCTTGAGTGGCAAGGCTGTGAAGACTGTTTCCTTGGTCTAGATGGAATTAAAAGAGTCCTCTTTGCCATGGCTGATGCTAACCTCAAGGCCAGAATCAAGTGGAAATTCAAAGTCACATTATCTTTCTTGTGACATAGATTTGCATCGCAGGTTTGTATATTTCTCCTCACATTCGGAGAGTCTCTGAAAACAGCTAAATATTAACAAAATGTAATAGATTTAGATGACTAATTATGACCACTTAAATTCAGACCCTAAGACCCTGAGACCCTGGAGAGGAAGAAAAGTAAAATTTATGGAGTGTTTACCATGGGACTTTGGCGATGTTGGAAACTTTTATGGGTTTATTGAACATGAGGGTTGAAAATATCCTCCATAGTCACATACCACATTAAGGATAAAACATGGATTAAAATGAATTATTTTGTTTAGGACTCAACTTGACATTTTGTAGAAGACCTTCATGTAGTTTGATAATACTCAGTGGCCATTTATTTAAGGAATCCATGACTATGTCAAGTAGAACAGAGAAAGAATTGGGTGTTTGGAGATATTTATAAATCAAATCAGTTTTCAATATGGTCAAAAGGATTGATCTTACTATTGTTTAAATTTCCAAACCAGATCAAAAGTTTGACTAAGAATAGAAACCGCTACCCATGATATAAAAATGTGATTTAAATTTAGAAATAAAAGAACCACTTTAAATCAGAGCTCCTATATACTTTTTGTGCTTGTGTGCAATTTATTCTAAGGGACCACATTTAAAAAACCATATGCAATGTCTCTATTTTCTGTAAGCTATTAAATATCAAACCAGAAACCTGGAATCTATGTTGAAAAACAAGTCAAATGTCACAAAGCATGCTAAAGTTTACAATCCTTCAAAATTCATACCTGCAGGGTCTCTCTCCTACCTGGGAAAAGGAGAGTATTTTCTAACTATAAACTCCTTGAATATTATGAGAGTTGAAAGGTGAATGTCTGCTTGAGGGTAACTTTAGTGCAATAATAATCAAATTAGATAATCATAAAGGAGTCTGTGTGGTTTTATGTTACCCAGAGAATTGGTGGACTTCTGGTCATGGGCTGTGTGTGAGGGAGACACCCGAGGGCTTTCCCACTCTGCAGAGGTGACTTCTGAGCAGTGTGCATGTTCCTTACAGGAAAAGAGCCATGGAGTGGAAAAGTCCACCTTCTCTTTTCCACTCAATGTTAAAAGTCCACAGTGGGTTTCTTTCTCTGAATAGGACACACCTCAGATTCTAATCCATTAGAAAATTAAACTGATGATTAATTATAGTAACAATAGAATTCAATATAGTATTATATTATATGTATTAGTTTCCTATTGTTGCATAACAACTTACTACAAACTTAGAGGCTTCAGAAGGCTGGAATCTGTATGCCAGTCAGGTTGCATTCTCATCAGATGCTTGACAGGAGAAGATTCTATTTCCAAGATCCCTGAGGTTGTCGGTAGAATTTGTCTCCTTGGGGCTGTAGGACTGAGGTCCTGGCATATTCCTGGCTGTTGACTCGTGGCTGCTCTAAGGTGCTAGAGGCTGCCAGCAGTTCCCTGTCATGTGTCTCTTTCCATAGGCAGTTTACAACATGACTGCATGCTTCTTCAAGGCTAACAAGAAAGTACCTCTCTTCATTCTGCTAAAATGGTGTCTTCTACTATGTAACTATAGGAATGACATTCTGTTGCCTTTGCCACATAACAGCCTAATCACGGAACTGGCAGCCTATCACTTTTACCATATTGTATTGTTTTGAAACAAATCACAGCTTCTATTCATACTCAAAAGGAAGGAATTATACAAGGGAGTCATTCATTGGGGGTCACCTTATGGTGTATCCACCACAAATAGTGAGAAATGGGGCAAGATTTGTTTCATTCTACATCGCACCTTATTTACCTTTGAGTGCCTCTGTTGTAGCAGGTGTGCAAGGAACTCAGGAAGAGTGATGCTTCTGGAATGAGACCCCTTTTTCTCCCCTCTCTGAGAGATAATAATGCTGGAAGCAAACAGGAAGGGAATTAAAGGGATGATACTTCCCATGCTACCTTCCAAATGAAACCCTGAAAAATGATAATATCTATAAAGTTAAAGGAAAACTTCAAAATCATAAGAAAAATGCCAACTCTGCTGCTTCTGTCACCTCAGTGATTGTGGGAATCATTCTATTAGAGTCTTAAGAGTTTTAAAAAATTATTATTACATGCGACACATAGTTTTTTATACCAACCATGATCGAGCACTCAGTGAATATGGTGGCGACTCTTGGTAGAGTTGCACTATCCTTGAAAATCTCTTCATCAGTGTGGCCTTTGGGTGGGCAGTGAGGCAGCTGCAGAGGTTGCATTTATAACCCCAGGGGTCCATTTACATAGACGACAGTGTCTTTTCCAACCACTCCCTCTGAGGGAAGAGAGTCCATCACCACCCAATCCTCTCCAGTGTCAGCATTATTCCTAGTAAGAATATTCTGCATATCGATGGATCTCTTCACACACAAAGCCAGCTGAGCTTCAGAGCCACCCAGATATATTATTCTAATTCTACAGAAGAAGGTTGGCATAACTTGCCTAGTGTCTAACAATGTAAGAAACAAGGCCAGAGCTGGAGTTCCAGAACAGGAATTTAAGAAAGCATCTCACTTTTCCCCAAAAGTCCCACCTTATTCCTTATAGGCCCATTTTAAAAACCTGTCCTGCCCACAGCTCCAAATAAACCAGGACTGCGCACACAGCCTGCACAGGGAGTTCCTTCTAGAGGTGTCAGACTCTCTCACCCCGTTAAAAATTCTTCAGCCAGCCCTAGCCCACAAAAAGGTGTTCAGGAAACTTCACTGCCCTCTCGGGTAGAGTGCTCCTGCTTTTGTTCCATGTGTCCATTACATGGTGACACATTCACCTTTCAGTGTTGGCTCATGGCAGGTGGGCTTCCTTTTGCTCCCCTTTGCAAATGACACTGACTTTAGAATTTGCCATTTACTTGACATCTAGAGCAGAATCCATGCATTTTCACTTCAACAAACATTTATTGGGTCCAATGTCCCAACCACTGAGCTAGGGAAATGAAAGCGATCTCAGTCCTGTCATCGGTGAATATTAATATTGCCTTTTCAACCTCCCAGGGTATGATGCTGTTGTCCCCAATCCTGTAAGGACTCTAACTGGCACATGATTAATTCTGTTAGTAGTGGCAGACTTCACTATGTCTTCAGGGAAGATATGTTTCTTTTTGACTTTTGCCAGTTGAATGTGGTTAGAGAATCAATGATGGGAATTTAGGTGAGTTTTCTTTAAAAAACACAGTAGCAGAGAAAAATATTTGGTCAGCTTTTCAAAATGGAAATAACCATAGGGGAAAGTGCTGCAGCAGGTATTTCCCTTGATTTTTTTTTTTTAAAACTACATACTGCATATGTTCTTCAGAAGTACAATCAGAAAGGAAATGTGGACGGAAATTCTTTGTCTAGGGTTTATCACATGAATATGAAAGAATGACAAAAGCTCTCTATAGGCCGAGTGCTACTCTCTTGAAATATATGCTGTTCTCACTTGATTACCATTGTTAGCCTAATAGAATTTAATTGCATTTTGTAGCTGGCAAGGTCTACACTGAGTTTATTTACTCATTGTTCCAATGCGCTCTATTAGATTTTTTCTTCTGCAAATATTCACTCCCCTTGCCCCCAGTCACCAGCATAGAACTATATTTCTCTCTCCTACTGGAGAAATTTCTCTATGTGAGCAGCTTGGGCCAATGGACTGAGGGCAAAAGAGATGATGTCTCAGCTCTGAAGCTAGGCTTTAAGAAGATCATTCCTCTGGGGACCTTCTGACCTCTGTCACAAGAATTATGTGCCTGGGTAGTTGCCACTCCTCCAGGCTGAGTCCCAGAATAAGAAGTGTGAAGCACACCTGGCCTCAACCTGCCATCTGAGAGGGGCTTCCCAGCCTGCCTGCAGAAGCAGTGACACTCCACAAGTGAGAAAGAAGTGATTGTAATTGTTTGCCACTGAGATTTGATGGTGGCATATTTCATAGCTAATGTAATACACCTGGTGAGAGCAGCATCGCAAAAGCTACAGAATAACTGCAGTTAATGTCTATAGCACTGCTCAGACTTGAACTGACATCAGGGTCACCCGGAGGGCTGTGAAACAGATTCCTGGATCCACCCCCAGAAAGCCTGAGTCAGTTGGTTGGGGGGCCCCAAATTTGCGTTTGTATCAAGCTTCTTGGTGCTGCTGGTTTAAAGACCCACTTTAAGAATTACTGATAGAAACCACTGAATACTAATTGGATTAACCATATTTGACAGATTGTGCAGTACAGATAAAAATAGTTGGGTTTATCAGATGTAGCCATTTTTTTTATGTGATAGAAGCTGGAAACTGGATCAGTTACCCAGAGAAAATAGGCTACAATGAATAGAATTCAAGTAGTAGTGGCGGTGGGGTGGTGTCAGTGGGACTTGTTTTAAAAATAGATTTCAATCCATGAAGGAATAGAAGACAAGGTTCTGAACACTATAATCTACGAGAAGTAGCCCAGATAGACCTAGACAGTAAAAGGCCAGATTGGGGGTGGGGATACATCGACTAGCGTTTTAGTCTTGTTAATAAACATTTATGTGTCTTCTCTCCTAGTCTGGAGACATGGAAGATAGGATTGGAACACTTGGGTTTATTGGAACACTTTAAAGATATACAATAAAGACCATAAATGTAGGCATCTTTACATCAGGATAAAAAACGAACAACTTAAGGAATCATCTGGAAGTTTTCAAACATCTGCAGACTTGGCCTCATGTTGATTTCGCCTGAATACAATAAGTATGTAATTTAGAAATGGGAAGAGACAAGTCTAAAACATTAACTGTTGGATCATCTTGCACATTCTGCTCTCTGTAGATGAGGTCCCAGTGGCCTGATGCTGATGTATTTATTGATACAATGAGAGGCAGGAAGCTGATCACAGCTTGGCCAGGCACAGTTCCCAGGAAAAAGAGTAATGAAACCAGATCACTTATTTGTAAAATGCATCCAGCTTTGAATTACATGGATTCCCCTGATAGCCCAAATTAGTTTTATAATGGAGGATGGTTTATAGAAATCACCTGATGGGTGATGGGTAGATGGTCAATTTGATTGTAGAATTAATATTATCTTTCTTCATATTTACCAATAATCTCTTTTAAAAATGGCCATCACTGATCCAAGTCCAATTCTCACCTCCTGAACTTTACAACAGTCTCTCTCAAACTTCGCTGAATATTAGAATCAACTGGGCAATTCTGCACATCCAGATGCCCTGGCTGTCAGACCCCAGACCAAGTTCATCAGAATCTCTGAGGGCAGGACTCAGGCATTAGCATTTTTTACAACTCCCTAAGGGACCGCAAAGAGCAGCCTTGTTTGGGAACCAGTGCTTCCCAGAAACATTGCCATTACCTGGGAGTTCATTAGAAATGCACAGTCTCATGCTCCGCCCCAGACCTACTGAATCAGAATCTACTTTTTAACTAGGTCTCAGGTGATTTGATTGTACATTAAAGTGCAGATGAAAGTCACGCAGGACAGCACCAGGTTTCCATTCACCATCCAGTTGTGGGGACCTTTCCCTGGCTTCCAAACAAAGTGAATCTTGCTGCCATCTCTGCACCTGGTAATGAGCAGAGCACCAATTCCCTCACCTGTCCTGACAGCTGTTAAATGCCTCTTATGTCTTTGTTTAATGAACAAAGATTGGCATTTTTCAAAGGGAGGGAAAGAAAGAGGGCAGGGAGAGGCAGAGAGGAGAAGAATGGGCACTAGTACATACTTATTTTAACTCAAAACCCGAAGGACCAGATAGTAAATATTTTGGGTCTGTGGCCATATTTATGGTTAATTTCAAAACCTCATCAGGTTAGTGTCAAAAACTTTCCGAATAAAATCACACCTGACATTTTGACAATTCAAACAACTCAGACCTCACATTTCCCAATGTCAGCATCAGGAAAATACAAATGTAACAGAGTTGTACAGAATTCCTTCCCACTCAAAACCAAATCTGCCATCTTAATAGCTATTCTACCATTTGGCCTCCACATTAACTTCATGCCCACCTTCCTGACAGCCTTAACATAGTGTATCTTAGTTCTTGCAGTAAGAAAATTTTTATTTTAGCTGCAAAAGTAACATACATACAGGCATATTTACAGTAAACTATTTTTAAAATTCAGACAAAACAACCAATAGAGAACATACTGAAAACCTTAAGTAAACATATTGAAGAGAAACATTATGAAGGAGGCCAATTTGTAGGCTTGCTTCCTGTGGTTTGAAGTTTCAAGGTGGAAAACTAAGGGCTGCCTTCGCATGTCATGATTTCTCCATAATTATTAAAATTTATTATTGCATTAAATTGATAATAGAAAAACTGCGTCTTTTCTCCTGATACTGGAGCCCTGCTCATCTTGTTCCCATGGCATAGTCGCTGGTTGAAGAGATAAGGGGAGGAAATTAGTCTGTCACTTTAGGAAAACAAAGTCTATGGATACACAGAAAATGGCTCATGTTCACATCTTTTCCAAACAGTTTGCTTCAAAGAACAACATCCATTGGGAAGGAAGGATGAAAGTGATTTCTACTGGAAGCCAACTTGATTTTATTTCATTTGTTTGTAATAGAGAGGTGTTGTTTAAAAGAGGAGATTTAAAAGAAGAAATGTGGTAAATCATAGAAAAACTAAGCTGAAAAGGAACTTTCTGAGGTTTAGCCAATTTCCTTAATTCAATGCACTCAGTTTGATTTTATTCCATTCAATAAAATCAACAAACATTCACCAAGCATCTATAATGTATCAGCCCTCGGGATGCAATGACAAGTAAGATCCAGTCTGCCATTAAATGTCTCAGTCCTTGTGTGAAGAAACTTAACCCGAAGCTCTGAGGCGACTTACATGAGTTTTTACGAGTCAGTGAAGAGAGCAGGACTCACACTCTGCCTCGTGACTCCCGGCTCAGCAACCTGCCACTCAGACTATTCCTTCCCTCTGCCAAACCTGAGATCCGCACCAAAGAACTCCCTCAAGTATTCCTATGCTTCATCTATGCAATGTGCAAAAGAAATGACAAAGCTATCTTTTAGGTACTTGATATGAAAGGAGAGATTTTGTAAGAAGGGAAAATGGAAGAAGAATGAAGGGAATAACAATACCTTAGAAAATTGAGGTGATTTAGATACTGGAGTCATTGGAGACAAACACTGAGTTTCTAGGCTTGGAGGAACTGTGGGTTTCGGTAATAGCTATAGTAATAATAAGAGTCACCATAATATGAGTACATAATACTTTTTGAGTGCTTACTATGGACTAGTGACTATTCTAAGGGGCATATTTGAAACTACTCACTTGAGTCTAAAAATCGAACTATGAGGTAAGTATTATAATCATCCCCATGTAATCATTAGATCTTGCCATGCTTAATGCTGTATAACAAACCTTCCCAAAACTCAGTGGCTTATAACAACCATTTATTATGGTTTTTGAGTGTGTGGGTCAGTTGGTTTTGCTGATTTTGCCTGAGCCTGCTCATTCACCTACAGTGAGCTGCAGGGCTCCTGGGCAGTACATGTAGAATGGCCTTGGCTAGGTAGACTCCCATACATGTCGATCCCCTCCATATGTGTCTTACATGCCTTCTGCAGGCTAGTGAATGCATTTTCCCATGGTAGAGACAGGGGTGCATGGGCCATCCATAGGATGAGAAATGCACCAGTGCTTTTTAAGCCTGCTTGCATCCTGCTTTCTTAAAGTCAGGGGGAGAATTGGGACCATCATTACAAACACCTACTACAGAGATTAAGTGGCTTGTTCTTTTAGTTAGAATATGGGTTGTTCGCCTAAATGTTATGAGGTCCAAAACAACAGTGAATTATTATTACTCCATGTAATAGTCCAAAGATAGGCAGTCCAGGTTTATACATTTGTTGGGCTCAACAAGGCCTCCAGGTGTCTGGGCTCTTTTTATCTGGTTTCTCCACCTCCCTTTCATGCTGATTTGCACAGTCTAAGATTGGCCATTACTTCAACCATGTTTCAAAATAAAGATGTCTATTAGTGAGGGAAGAAAAGTATGCCTCCTCTTCCCCTTAAGAATATGAGTGGACATCTCAAGAGTTCCACTTCTAGTAATATGAACCAACCCTTCCACAACTAAAAAAGCCATATGGATTATTTTTAAAACCTCAGAAGCATCCAAGAGCTAGTAAGTTGCTGAGAAATTATTGGCCTAACAACCTAGAGAGGCTGAGAACTCAGAAAAATTGAGCAAGCACTTGGAGCTGCCTTTGTGCTAAGGGACGCTTAGTTGTCCTTTTGTGACTCTAAGGGACTAGGAGAACAAAGAGTTGAATCCTCTTTAGGCTGAGCCCCAAAGGATTGTGACCTAGAAGTAAAGGTAAACCAAAAGTAAATTAACCTTCACCTCATCTGAAACCCAGCCTTGCAAAAATATGATTTTTCCTCAGAAAATCTTGAATCTAAAACTTAGATCAAGGTGATACAAAACTGTAAGCACTAGCCCCAGGCACTAAACATAATTAAGAAAATACCACCATTTTCTTCAAATTATTTCCACAAATAATAATTTTCATGTAATGTAAAGCACATTATCAAAGTTAACCAGACATACAAGGAGAAAAGACCATACAGGCAAAAAACCAGCAGAAACAACAAACAACAGAAAAATACCTGCAGACTACAATGATTGGAATGATCAGATTCAGACTGCACAACAACGATTATCATGTTGGAGACTATAAAAACAAAATTGTAAAACCTTGACAGGGAACTGAAAGCTATAAAAATTGACAGTAATTTTGTAAAAGACCCAAATAAAAATTCTAGATCTGAAAAATACAACAATAGAAAAAAAATTAACCATAAATTGAGAATAACCTCAAAGAAATACTCCAAAATGAAGACCACAAAGCCAAAGGATGAAACTCAGAAGGGAGACAGAAGATAGCAACAAAGCTCAATAAAAGTTGACTTGGAGTTTCAGGAATAGAGGAGAGAGAGAGGGACTGAGATTGGGAGAGATGTAATTTTGAAGCGATGAACACTGACATACTTTCAGAAATGATTAGAAACATCAATATGCACAAGCTCACCGAATCCCGAGCAAGATAAAAGAGAATCTACATATAAACTCATCTTATTCAACTTGAGAAAACAATTAATCAAGCACATCAATTTTATTCTCATCATCCATATCTTGGTCAAATAGCTACAACTACCTGCAGGAGAAGCTGAAAGTGTGTTTTTGTTCTATTGTTTATTCAGAACTATGTGCTGTGACAAATATTGAGTTTATTACCATAAGAGACAAGAGAATCACTGACATTGACATTGACATCTTTCCAAGGTCACACAGCTAGTAAGTGGAGATTAGATACTTGATTCAGCATGGCATGGCACAACAGCCTGTGCTCTCGGTCACAATGCTATAGAAGCGTAAGACTTTGGTCCAAGGTTCAGATATGAAACCATTGACCACAGTAAGTCAAAATAGTGTATTAAGCAAAAAGACTAGTACAAGCAATTTGGAGGCAGGATAACCAAACCAGGATCATGCTAGCAAAAATATTAGCTCATGCTAGTAAATAACTAGCACTTCTTTAACATCTTAATGTTCATACTCATTAAGAATATGCCACCCATCATACACGGCCTTAAAGCACTGAGTAGGCTGCAAATACACTAACGTCAGAAGGGTTAAATCCGCACTGGTAATTTTAGGCATCTGATTAATGTTTATGAGCACAAAGGACAAGGCTCTTCACAAGTTAATTCTTTGTACCTCAAAATGAGAGTCTCAAGATTGCAAACAGTAGAAGAGATGAAAAGTTGAGTCTTGTCTTTTAGCATCTGAAGTCAACTTTTTCAAGCATTGACTTTAGATATGTACCAAATAGAGTTGTGTATTTCGCTAAGTAGCTCTAAGCCATGGCTCTTAGCAAACTATGGCCATGGACCAAATTCCTCCTGTTTTTGTTAATCAAGTTTTATTGGTACACAGCCCCACACATTCATTTATGTATTGCCTGTTATTGTTTTTGCACCACAGTAACAGAATTGAGTAGTTGTGACAGAAACTATGTGATTTTTGAAGCCTAAAATATTTATTATCGGGTCCTTTTCAGTTGGCAGATCTCTCCTTTGACAATTTTATGATCCTAGGCAAGCATAAATTCATCTTCATATTCAACCTCTTTGGAAAGGAACATCTAGCATCATTATCTCCTCTTGACCTTCCTTATTTTCAAGTGGGAAATTTTTGACTGTATGAAACCTTTTTATATTTAATGAACCCCATGAGTTCAAGGTGGCAATTTTGGGTATGGTTTTTGAAATAAATAAGCATTTAGAAAGTTCCCAATTTCTGGTTTTGGGTTTTTTAACTGAATGTAATAATGTTCATAATTTGATTTGGTCAAGCAGCTTGATAAATGTAGGCAAAAGAAAACCTTCCTACGCAAGAAGAACTCAGTCCCCTAAAAGGCCTGTTTGGTACAGGTTTCTCCAAAGAAAGGGCGTTTTTCCCTAAAATGGGTGATTGAAAACCAAAGATGTGATTTTCTAAGGTCAGACCAGAAGGAATCATAAAATCAATATTTCTAACATTTATGGGTTTGCTCTCATTAGTTCTTGGCAATACACGACTCCTTGATTTTTGAAAGAGGTACAAAATGGTGCAGAAAGCTTCTGGAACATGAATAAAATATATATTTTTATAATTTTAGTGTAAACAAATTCCAAACATATGGGTTACATTTCCTTTTAAAAATAAAGAGTTTTAGCATTTAATGGGAAAGCGATTTGCAAAATATGCTTTGGATTTTGCCAAAACCAAATCATTCAAAATGTACAATTAACTCTAAATGAAACCAAATTCAACTGTCTTTGCTTTAAATGACATCTCCCATTGTTGTTCATGCCTTTCAGTTCCCAAGCCGAGAAAGGGAAGTCAGAAAGTGCTGTAAAGTGTACTGTTCTTCGTAAAGTCATACATCAAAATGTAGTTGAATGGGAGAGTGTTTCCCAGAGGAATGTATGTGACCTTCTCAAGTGTAAATCTATTTTGACTAGTTATGATGTTTAAGAGGAATTATAGAGAGGAACTGACGTGTTTCCTGGTAAGGGATCAAGTTGTTAATTTCCACCAGCTATTAAATGCTTATTTTTGTCCTGAGAGCTAAATAATCTGACAAAAAGTCTTCTACATTTTAATGACCTTTTATATTTGTAATGAGAGCAGTAGAGTGGTAATAAATGTACCATTAAAAATACATTAGTTGTTTTAAGGCTTTTCTCTTAGATCATATTTATTTGCAGAAACAAACATTGCTGTTTTAAAATCAAGTGGGACTGACTAACTAAATCGTTAGAGTGACACACCAAGGAGTACTCTCCTACTTGCAATTTTCAGTTATTCACTCTCCTTTGTAGGAATCAAGCTGACTGTGGAGTAGGCACAAACCCAAACCAGGAGCCCAAGGCTCCTAAGAACTCTTGTGTCTACTAGTCTCTGCTCTTAAAATAATACATGTGCCTCCTTTGAGGAAACATAAAATTATAAATTAGGAGTGGTTTGGAATATGCAAGTGACTCTTACGAGAATTTAAATTTTAAATGAAACTTATGGTCGGAGAAGATCTACAAGCTACTTGCAAAGAGTTGAAGATGATAATAAAATTGAGGAGCACATTATAATAATGCAAATAAATTCTTAGTTCTGGACAGAATGGGGAAAACAGAGAGGCAGTATTTAAATATTGAAATCTAGGAGCATAAGTAGAACAGATGCAAACCACTATATACACAGAAGAATAAACAAGTAGGAAAATTACAGGAAAATAAAAGGAAGGAAATGAATACTCTGCTCACTTCCCTTCCAGCCTTATATCATATATTCAAGCATTCATTTTATTGTCTCTCTAAGTCTTTCATTTCTCAAAGAATTATCTGGTATGGAGAGAAATTTTACATTTTCATATACATTTCCCCAATTCTTTGATGCAACAGAAAGGGCACAATAAGCAAAAGAAAACATGTAAATCTGGCATCTTGAAGGCCAACTTCTTTTATGTTCCAGTAAATAACATCTTATTATATCGGCATTTTTAGAATTCAGTGTGACTAACAATTCTTCACCCGATACATCCATTTTTAAATTGCTCATTTTTTTTACAAACATCACTAAGTCCATTAATATTTATGTTTCTTATTTTCAGTTCCCACCAAAACTGATCTAAATGCAGAGCCTACACTGTTGACAGAGCAGCAGGCTGTTTCTTGTGAATCAAATGCTTTTGCAGTTCAAGCGATTGGTCCCAGCAGTCACATCATTATTTCTTGAGTTGCTCATTATGTGGTTAAAATTTACATAAATATTAGGTACACTCAGTCCCTCCCCTGTGGCTTTTCCAGAAGGACCGCATTCCTGTATATTTATTAACCACTTTCAAAGCTTCTTGTTGTTATAACTTGTAGAAAAGAGAAAGTCAGAAGTATAAAGAAGTCTTAGATTAGTATAAATCAGGGTTGTGTTCCTATAATTTTATGAAGATTTAATAAGTAAGAGCATAACTAAACTCTAGAAGGCAGTTGGAGCAAGAGTAGCTGTCTTTATCTCTCTTTCTGGAAAATATCCATGGCTCCTTCCTCCCTCTCTGATCATTACATGGTTCTACCTCTCTGCCTTTATTTTTAGGGGTTACTTTCCCTCCTCATGTTATATCACACATGGCTCCTTGTCACCTTCCTTCAGAGCCCTTGGCTTCTCTAACTTTGCGTCTTACTTGGTTTTCTTCTCCTGTTTTCATTTGATCAGGACTTGTTACTTTCCTCTGCCTGGTTTACTCTTCCATTTCTGGTCTTGTGGAGGCAACGATGCAAAATTTATAAAATGGTTTCCATTTCCTGGGCCCACAGGAAAACTCTTGCATTGAGTGGGCCATCAGGTAATGTGTATATGAGGGATTGGGGAAATGTTCATGTTTGCTGCTCCCAGGCCTGGCCCCTTGAAAGTGCTGCAGAATCTTCCACCTTCATCCTCACTTCCTGGATTGACTGGTTAGAATTCAGCAGGGTGGGTCAGGGCTCTAGACATCTCTGAGGCTGTAAAAGTTGGTGGAAGCCCAAAGCAGAAAGAACCTTGTTGAAAAAGAGCTGCCCAAAACAGCTGCTTGTGTTGGGCAGGGGGGCACCTCACTGGACTTTGTGTCAGTGCAAGAACTTCTATTGTGTTAAGCCCCTGAGGTTTGAGGGTCTTTGCTACAGCAGTTTGCCTGTGTTGACTATTGCAGTAATCTTGTACATGACCTTCAAGATTCAGCTCAGTCTCCTCCATAGACTCTTCCTGATATGGGCTTCTACAGCGCCTTGATTTGCTATAAAGGTAGATAGGTTACTCAGTTCTATGAGTCGAAAGTAATATTTTACCTCTTGCTCTTCTTTCACGAAGACAGCAGGTTTGTTTCTAGCACTGACCACAGTGTCCAGCACAGAGTGGAAAGGTGCTTAGTAAATCTTGGTAGACATCAGTCCCCCTTGAAGAGAAGGCATCACAAATGTAAGAATTTTAGGCACTGTAGCCCTTGGGGATGGAGTGTGATTGGTGGTAAGCGAAGGTGTGGGGGAATCAGCCACGTGTCCTTCAACACCGTCACTTACTCTGTTTATTATACAAGGAATGCTTTGTCATCATTGACTTCATAGGAAGTGTAAATAAAGGTAAGTTTACATAATAAAATGATTGTGCTTATATAAGCATTGATTCAACAAGTATTTGTTTTTCCCTAAGTGTTGTTCTAGGTACTGGGGGAAAAGAAGTGAAACATGACAGGTCACATCCCTACCTTCGTGAGTCTATTTTCTGAACCATTAGCATTATGATATCATTTCTGAAACTCACCTTTCCTTTGCATGAATCATAGGGATGTTGATCAGTATGTGAAACATAGCGTATCCTTTCTGGGCAAAACATAGAGACCAGGTCAATTGTAGAAACCACTGGAATTCTAGACACTCTAAATAGGGTGTCCATATAATTGCTTGTATCCTATTTTCTACTCTTCATTTGTAAGAACTTTATTATCTTATTACAAAGGTCACACATGACTTATAATTTAATTTCTCCACTTGCATTTCTTGCTTGTTTTAAATGTTTACTATCTTATGAATAATCTCTGTTGAATACTGCTCACTTTCTTTTTCGCTGCAAAAGTTTTCACTTGTCCCATATTTCTTTTTTCCATCTCTTCTCCCATACTTATTTCTCCAACATTCTTTGAGTCTATATTTTTGAAAAAGTATATTATTCAATTAGTAAATTAAATCAGATGTTAAATGTCCAAGGGAAACTGTCTACGTAAAGGAATCATATGAAGAATTCAATCACTTAATAACTCATACTTGTTCTAAAACAGAACTTTTAAAAAGGTCTGGTGAAAATAATAACATGTTTGCATTCTGTTTCAATTCATTTAATTTTCCTAATGTAGGACTTTTCAGAATAACGATTCTGATGCGTACCTCACAATCACTCTTCAACTTTACCCACTTTTGGTGGAAAGAGGGGTTAAAATGTGTCAAAGTTACTCAGGAGAATGATGTAGAACGCTGCAAGGAGAGTTTGCACCCATTTTTGGAAGAGGGATTGAGAAGTCAGAAGGAGGGGGAACCCCTAGCTGGTATAGCCCAGTGGATTGAGCGTCAGCCTATGAACCAAAGGGTTGCCGTATCGATTCCCAGTCAGGACACATGCCTGGGTTGCAGGCCAGGTCCCCAGTAGGGGGCATGCAAGGGGCAACCACACATTGATGTTTCTCTCCCTCTCTTTCTCCCTCCCTTCCCCCCTGTCTAAAAATAAAAAATAAATAAAATCTTTAAAAAAAAAGAGGAAGGGGAGGGAAAATGGGAAGAAGCCACCAACAGGAGAAGGAACTCAAGGCTCACACTTGATACTGCCCATGATATATAGGAAATGGAGTTGCCAGATTTGGCCAAGAAAGAATTTTTTTAAAAGCCCATCAAAAAGTAACCATAACAAAAAACCAGGATACCCAGTTAAATTTGACTTTCAAATAAGCAAAGAATAATTTTTTAGATAAATGTATCTCAAATATGGCCTTCCGACATTGCTGAGATCTTACTTTTCCTAAGACATGCTTATACTAAAAAACTTCATTGTTTATCTGAAATTCCAATTGATCCGGACTCTGTATTTTACCTGGTGACTCCAGCTAAAAAGCTACTCAGTAAAAAAGTGAAGAAATGTTTTTGAAATCCTTTGTGTATGTTCATGACTGGTTTTCTGCCTAGAGACAGGGCACCCAAAGGTCCACTTATCCTAGATGTTGTGAGCTGGAACAGAGGGTTAAGTATAAAGCACATGTGATCTTATCTTTTGCTCCTATGTTAACGCATGTGTTGTATAAAGACTCAAGAAGCACCACGGAATGAAATAATTGCTTTGGTCTTGTTGATGGCACTGCCTGGAGGCCAGTTCTTTACAAATGAATGGATGACTTTCCAGTGAGGGGTGAAGAACCCTGACCCCACCTAGACTGAAGGGACTGGAACAGGCAGAGGGGATAGGGTAAGCTGAGATCGTTCCCATGGGTCAGAGGCCAGAGACAGAAAGTGGCATCCTCTGGGAGATGCCTGGGGGAGCTTGGGGCACCGGATGGGCACCCTATGGTAGATTTTTGCAACTTCGGGGCTATTAACACTTTTGATCGGATAATTGCTGTGGGGCTGTCCTGTGCATTGCAGAATGTTTGACATTGTCCCAGGCCTCCAGTGATCCAGGAGAGCTTGGTTTTTTTGGTCACTATCACTCTTGTTTAGTCAACATTAAGACATCAAATGGGAAGGAGGATGTTCACTCTTGTGCTCTTCAGAAGATAACACATCACTGAGGACTTAATCTCCAGCAACTGGGAGGTGGGCATGGCTGACTCATCCATTGAAGTTAGTGATATTTATTGTTGGGTCAAGTCTTATCTGTGAAATAGGAAGACAAAATTTTGAAGTCTCATTAAAACAAACCAACAAAATCCCTCTTTTAGTCAACTTCACCTCTCCGAAATTTTGTTTTTATAAAAAGGATATTTTATCATCCAGATGCATTTTATTCAATAGATACTGACCAGATGGTTCCCCCACCTGCCTTTGTCGGCTAGAGACAAAAGAACTCTACGGACCCAATGACCCACAGCACAGCCGTGGGTTATGGCAGAGTCTTTAGTCACAGGTGTTTCCACAGAGACAAGGTTTTTGGTTTAAAGGCTTCTTTGTTCCCAGATTTACTCTCTGGATTCTTTTAGAGAAAAACTGCTTTATGAAACAAATAAAAACAAAGGTAGAGGCAACTAGAGGTCTGATACTGTCTCCACCACCACAAAGTGGCTGAAGTAGGAAAAATGGGATGTTACTTTAATTTTCATCAAAAGACTTAAACTTTGGCTAAGAGTGCTTCATCTACCTTTTAGGTAAAGGTGGAGAAATCTAGGTCCCTTGGCTCTTATGTTTCCATTGCTGTTTGAAATATTCTGTTGCAAAGGATCGTTCTCTTAGGTAAATGACAGAGTGACTTTTAGATGACTAAAACCCACAAGCTGAGCTGGAGCTGAGGGATCAGTGACAAATGACTCTATACACAATAAAAGCCATGCCAGTTGCCAGACTCAACTGAGAACTTTTTGTTTCATTGTTGGCAGTGGGGATGGTAGTAGTTTTTCTGGTTGAGGAATGAAAATTCAGAGCTCTGCTTGGATAAATATCAATATCTTCAACTTGCTGAAGAATAGGCTAGAAGGTTTAAGAAGAGAGATGGAATGATAATCTATACATAAAAAGAGCAATAAAAACAAAACCAGTCATCTTTAAAAACTTAACTAATCTCTTTTCAGAGTTGGATTCTATTTCATTTCCATCAAAAATAAGAAAGCCCAAATTATTGGAAAATAATTGTTTTCCCCCAAAATAGAACAATAGTCAAAAGAGAACATTTCTACTTACCATGGTCGGATTGACATTCTGGAATTTCCAACGCTAGGACAGAAGAAGCCTTGCCAAGTTCTCTTGGAATTCTTGCTGTGAGGAAGTCCAAGTTAGCCATGTGGAGAAGCTACAGGGACAGAGAGATGACTGACCAGCTCCAACCATCCCAGCCATCCTACGTACCACACATTTGAACGCACAGCTTTCAGATGACCCCAGCCCCAACCTTCATCTGATAGCCACCACCCAAGATGAGATGAGACTCTGAGCCAGAACCATCAAGTGAGCCCGGCCTAAGTGTTGGATAGTTTGTTGTGCAGTAATGGCTAATTGGAGCTGTCCCTGAAAGATTTTGTGGTAACCGGAGAAAAAAAGATACAGTGGTGGCTGAGAGCCACAGCTTGGCTGCCAGGCTGCCCGAGGTGGACTCGATGGATTCAAATCCTAGTTGCATCACCTTGGATAATTACTTGCCCTCTCAAAACCTCAGCTTCTTACTTATAAAATGTATATGATGATAATCATGGTATCTTCGAATGATGGCTTACAAAGAAATTTATGTAAAGTACCTAGCACACTGCTTGTCAGAAGGTACACAGTAAATAAATTTCATTCGTTTTTCTAAAAATGGAACTGACTTTTGACCCTGCACTTCCACCACTTGGATTTTACTCTAAGAATCCTGAAGCACCAATTCAAAAGAACCCATGCACCCCAATGTTCATGGTAGCACAATTTACAATAGCCAAGTGCTAGAAGTAACCTAAGTGCCCAACAGTAAATGAGTGGATCAAAAACCTGTGGTACGTTTACACAATGGAATACTACACAGCAGAAAGAAGGAACCCCTACTCTTTGTGCCAGCATGGATGGAACTGGAGAGCATTATGATAAGTGAAATAAGCCAGGTGGTGAAAGAAAAATACCATATGATTTCTCCTACAAGTGGAATCTAATCAACAAAACAAACAAGGGAGCAACATCAAACCAGAGACAAGGAAATAAAGAACAAACTGACAGTGACCAGAGGGGAGGGGGTAACGGGAGAAAGAAGGGGAAGGGTCCAGTCAAGAAACATGTATAAAGGACCTATGGAGAAAGGCAATGGGGAGGGGGGAGAGGAGCATTGAATGAGGGAGGTTGGGGTAGGTATGGTGGGGGAGAAAAATGGGGGGAAAACAAGGACAACTATAACTGAACAAGGATGAAAAATATATAAAAACTTTCATCTGCTTTTATTATTGACTAAAATGGCCCAAAAGAAACCCAAAGGCTTTGGGGGGAAAAAAACCTGTTTACTTATTTAAATGAATGGTCTCTGAATTTGAATAATTGATTCTATTGTTTCCAGTGGGCTGACCAACTCTTTGGAAAAGAATCCTCTCTAAGATGATAAACTTGAAAAAGGAGCAGATACATTCAAAGACCATTTTGGGAAGTAATGTTCTCTGTCTATGTGGGTTTAAACTTAATGTTACCTCTAAAAACCCACCAACAGAGAAGCAAACGTAGAAATGAGTCTTAAGGTGCCTGTGGCAAACTTAACTCTGCTGGGCCCTGGGTAATGTATACTGTACATTCCAGGAATGGTGCTGCCTTGGAAATTTATTATGTGTAACATTTAATAAAGGGAAGAGTTTAACAAAACACCCTGGAGACCTGCATTCTAATTGAGTATTTACTTTGATATCTCAGAGCAAGTCACTGGAGCTCTGTCTTTTATTTCCAACTCCCATAAAACAGGATTATGAGCACATTCAGAGCATCTTCAGACACTGAAAAATGAAGGGGGGATCAGAGGACCTGAAAATGTGGATGCTTAAAAGAGAATGATCAGAAGATGTGCATGAGAATACCATTAGCATCAGAACAGTCAAGAGTCCCTCTGGGCACCAGCAGGGGCAGACTGCGGGAAGGAACATGAAGATGTCCTAGAGGCATGGGCACCTTCCAGCCTGTTACTTATTGATGCTGGAATGTTTAGAGACTAGATAGGCCTACCATCTTATCTGCAGGATGAAGTGGTAGGCATGATATATTATATATAATATACCATAGAGTCCATATACCACATATCTGGTATTTTCCTTATCCATATAGCATATCCAGCTATATGGATGCTGGGTTATCATTTAGAAAACGCCAACTGAAATCATACCCACCTGGATTTGATCACACAAAACCTTTAAAACTAGTGGAGCCTGTGGTTGAAACCCTCAGTAGGTCTTTGAAATTCACCCTTTAAAAGTTATGCAACAAGAATTTTCCAATGAGCAGGAAGGGCATGTCTGTTGGATATAATAATGATAGGGTGCCAACTTCTGAGAGTAGTAGTCACATTTCACTAGGAAGGACCCCTCCCATTTTGGGAGAATTGCTACTCCAAAGCAGTTATTGACAAATACTTGGATTTTCTCTAGTATTTGTATTGGAATTTCTATGTTTCCATCTCTTGGTTAGGCCTAAATCACCTTCGTTAGCATTATAATTCATTCCAGGTTTGGCACATTCTGTTGTAGACTCTCAAAGTCATATTTCTCCCCAAATCATATGTGAATTTAGAGATAAACTGACATGCAGCTAAAGTAAGTAAAAGGAACTTCCATTTAAAGATATTACGGAGATGACCATTAAAGCCCCAGTGGCCCCTGAGACTATTATATAGGCCCAGAGACTGGAAAACCACTGAAGGCAGAAACCCAGCACCTAGGACAGTGCCCAGCATATAGCAGTTGCTTCATAAATACTTGTCGAAAGGATGTTGACTCAAAGGCAGTGTTGGGCCAGAGATATAGCTGCTTGGTGGCAGGAAGGTGAGATGTGAAGAACCTGTGACCTTCACAAGATCTTGTTTCAGAAACAGTCAAGGAGGACCAAAGAAGACAAAACAGGAGGTTCCATAGGGTCTCTGCTATGACCTTCGAGTCAGGGAAGAGAGGCTCGAAGGCAGATAAATTGTGTTGACAGGCTCCTGAGGGACTGCTAGGTTAGGGTTCTGGTCTTTGTGATGAGAGAGTTTCACCCCGAAGTTAAGAAATAAAGAGTATTGTTTTTTCTAAGTATGAGCAGCTCCAGAGTGACCTTGGATGTGGGAGCCAACGACCACCAATGCCTGATGTATGTTGCACTGAGCTCAGTGAAAGAAACAAGACCCATTCAAATCTGCACACAGAATTAAAGAAACCTTCATTTCCTAAATAGCCAAGTAAGAGTGGAAACTAGGGAGTGAGGGTACTTATAAGACAGACAGGGTACTTCATTGTTGGGCTACCATCTTGTTTGGGCCACGAACACACCTATGGTTCTTGCTTAAAAAATACATTTAACTATGGTCAAACAAACAAACCCCAAAACCTCCCCTTCCTCTCTGGTAGAGGTGAGGAAACTGTTCATAAAGAGCTAGATTGTAAATATTTTCAGCTTTGTGGCTTATAGAGCTCTACAGTGACTCTTGAACTCTGCATTGTAGTGTGAAAGCAGCCATTGACAACACAAAAAAAGAATAAGTAAGACCATGTTCTAATAAAACTTTATTTACAAAAAGAGTCAGTGGGCCAGATTTGACCCACAGGCTAGAGTTTGCCAACCTTTGGTCCAGATTCTTGCTATTTAAAGTGTGCTCCATGGGCCAGCAGTGCCAGCATTACCAAGGAGCTTCTTAATAATGCAGATTCCTGGACCTAAATCTCCTGAATCAGCATCTTCATTTTAACAAGAACCAGGCGATGCATAAGCAAATTACAGGGTGAGCAGCACTGAGGTAACTGATGTAGGATTTCCTGAGGGAATGATTCTATTTTCTTCCCCTCATTGCCCCTAAAATCTGCTAGGCTGTATCTACCTTCCCCAATCCCTGTCCTACCAGAGCAAATCTCAGGCAGAGCCCCTAGTTTTTTGGTTTCTTTTGGACATATTAGAACAGTCCTATTTTTAGCTATTAAGAAGTCGGGTCCAACCTAAATTGATATTTTGATAATGAATGCAATTCAAAGGTTCTCAGATTTCCCATTGCTCTGCCTGCCCATATTGGAAACCTTAGTGAAGAAAATGAGCAGCATATCTTTTCCTCACTTCCATCTTTAGCTTGTCCATTCTCCGCCTGCCTGCAGCTTCTACCTGTTCCACAGTGTCCAGTTGAAGGAGGGAGGGAGACCAGGGAGTGAAGCCTTCCACTGGTCTGATACTTTCACAGTCTGGTGTGGGGGCCTGTGGGGGCAGCCATCCCAAAGCTGACTGTTTCTCATGTGCAGTGCTTTTGCGCAACATGGGGTACCCTGCTCCTGCGGGACCTCAGATTCTTCCTAGCTTCCCAGTTCCAGCCATTCTCTCTCTAGTTTACCTCTGACCATGGGCCCCTCATGGCCACTTTGCACTGGGGTCATCACACTCTGGCAGGCATGTCTTTGGTCAGTTTAGTCTGGTGCAGCTACCTTTGACATCACTCTCGTAGCCTCAGAAAACTCCTCTCCTTTTCCCATGGAGCTCTGGAGGTGTATGCTGTGCCATCCCCAACCTCTGACTTCTGTTCTCCTCTTTAAACTCACCCAGCAAGAGAAGAGTCAGGTGCCAGCCTCTGTGGCCCAAACACTGGGACAGAGGAAGAACAGAGGTCCCTGAGGCTGGCTTCTGGAAGTAGAAAAGCACTCTGATTGTTCTACCAAAGGGGAGGAGCGCAAACTTGTGGCTCTCTCCTCCCTCTCTATGTGTGGCCCCCTTGTCTCAGTGCCTGGGTTTGTCTCGTGTACAGGCAGGTGGCGAGCAATGAATAAGGGTCATAGGGTCAGTTTTGAGCCATTTAACAAACCCTTCATGGATAGCCTAACATTATCTATTGTCTTCAGCTTTGGGCCCCAGCCAGAATTCCAGACAGGGAAATTCCCATGCAACAGCATGTTAAAGTGAGTTAATTTCAGTCCCTTTATATGGAGGAGGACAGCAGCACTTAGTGAAGCTGAGTGGCTGGCACAAGGCTCCGGTCTAGTATGGGGTGAGCCGAAGATCGACACCCCTGACTCCAAGATCAGGAGGCTCTTCCCTTTCTGAAACTATCTTAGAGACACTTCTTTCCAATCCTTCATTTTACACAGAAGCAAAGAAACCTAGAGATATAAGTGAAGTTTCTTGATTTCCAGCTCAGAAACTTGCCATTACACCATTTCACCATTTTTTTGTGTGGACCAAAAGATTCATAAATCAGATAAATAAGGGGAAATTTTAAAAATTCAACCACTTAAGAAATTTTTGCCTCTTACAGATTTATTTTTGTTGAGTAAGCATGAGTGAATTGACAGAAAAAATGTTTACTCTGTGAGAAAACAGGTCTCCGAAGAGATTATATTAAATGATTCCAGTTTTGCTTTAAAAATATGACAGGCACACACGTATAAAAGTGCCTGTAATAATGCATCATGTAGGACATAAGCTCATCTATGTGTCTATCTAGTTTATGTTCCTCTCAGTGTTGGAAGTTTATTCCAATGCTCATGTTAGCTTTATAATAAGGAATAAGGTACATATTTGTTTTGACGAAATGTAGGAAGGAGGGCTGTTTGCTTGTTTTTTGCTTTTCTTATTATCAGTTTCCCATTTTCTGTAATTTTAGCATCAACAAAGAGAACAATAACCAGCAGTTAGAATTTGGGCAAGTTCTCTTACACGGAATTCCCATCTACATCAGTCAAAGAGAGCTGTGAGTTTGATGAAATGTGATGTTCAGGGAAACCTATGATTTCAGGAAAAATTACATATATATGTGCAAACACACACACACATATGTGTGTGTATGGTCATGTACATGTATGTGAATGAATGTGTGTGTGTGTGTGTGTGTGTACAAAGAGAGTCAGGGAGACAAAAGCCCTAAGTATGTTTAGGTGAGTTCAGTGTTTGTGTTGATTCTGTGATTGGCAGGGCCTGAGGATTGGAATCTTCTGTGTATAAAGTAAAGCCCCCAAGATCCTGACCTGTCTTCACCTTTGATCTGAAGAGGTCAAGGTTGCAACTAGAAAGTTTGTTGATTCTCTTGCAGCATTTATTTCTTGGCTTCGTGTTGGCCAGTTTGAAAATCATGAACTGAGTCCAAAACCTACAAACTTGGTTCAAATTGCCATACTGAATGCTTTTAGATGACAATTCAACTTGGCCGTCAAAAACTGGAGATGGTCCATAATGTTGAGGGGCAAGGATGTACATCTTTGTCTTGTAAGGGAATTTTGTGGCAGATTTTCTCAACTTTCCTACCAGTACTTAAAGTCCTCTACCCAGTCTTAATTAGATAATTTGTTTTTTAATATTTAGTTCTATGACTTCTTTATATATTTTGGACATTAACCCCATTATATATTTTGGACATCAAATCATTTGCAAATATCTTCTCCCATTCAGTAGATTGTCTTTTCATTTTGTTAATGGTTTCCTTTGCTGTGCAAAAGCTTTTTGGTTTGATGTAGTACCATTTGTTTATTTTTGGTTTTGTTACCCTTTCCCGACAAAAAAAAAATTGCTAAGAGTGATGACAGAAGGCTGACTGCCAATTTTTCCTCTAGGATTTTTATGGTTTCAGGTCTTACCTTCAAGTCTTCAATCCATTTTTAGCTTATTTTTGTGTATGCTGTAAGACAGTAGCCCAATTTCATTTTTTTGCCTGTAACTGTCCAGTTTTTCCAACACCATTTATTGAAGAGACTGTTTTTTCCCCATTGTGTATTCTTGCCTCCTTTGCGGTGGACTAATTGACCATATATGTATGGGTGTATTTCTGGACTCACTATTCTGTTCCATTGATTTCTGTGTCTATTTTTGTGCCTGTACCCTACTGTTTTGATTATTGTGGCTTTGCAACATAATTTGATATCAGGGAGCGTGATACCTCCAGCTTTGTTCTTTTTTGATATTGCTTTGGCTATTTGGAGTCTTTTTTGGTTCCGTGCAAATTTTAGAACTATTCGTCCTAGTTCTGTGAAATAATGATTCCAGTAACCCTTCTACCATTAGTGCCACATTTACACTGTTTTTGCTGTAGTATCTGAGCCAATGAGTTCCCGAGCCTTGCGGGTGGGGGACACATAATTCTGATTTTTCCCTTGGCTTTCTCCATTGCTGATTTAGGTTTCCATTTTCTTGGGCCTACTAAACAAATTATCATATCCATCTGCTCACCAGCTGCTGAAAGTTTGATCCTATTATCTCCTCTCTTTTCTTTGTCGTCCTGGGTTTCTGCCTTTTGTTTTGTAAATGTATGTGTAGCATGGACGTTAAGAAAGGGATTTCAGGAAGGGAAAGAGGTACATGTGTATCCTAGTTTGCTGTTTTTCATGTGAAGGTGAGTCAATCATTTTCAAGTTGTAGAAGTGTGATCTATAACATAATATTTTGGGAGTATGGCTAGGGACTTGCCTTAATATGAAGATTGTAGGAAGAAGTAGTGGCTAACATGTGTATCCAATTGACATATTGAAGTGCCCACTCAATAGATATATGTTGAATGATTGGATGAATGAATGAATGTTAGTTGTTTTGCACTGGACTTTTGCACTAGCTTGAGTTAAATTCAACCTGTTTAAGTACTCCCAGGAACAACCAATATGTCATGTTTCCACCAAATTATGTTGTTCGTACCCAAAGCACTTAAAAGGGAGGTGGGTGTAGAGAAGAAACCTACCTATTAGTTGCCTCCCACCTTGACTCTATGATAGTATCTTTAATGGATGAGTTGCTCTTTCCTTTAAGATGTGACTTACACTGGTGCAGTATTAATCCTCTCTCATGTTCCATGATTGGGTCATGAGGCTCTGTCTTCATCTTTCTTGTCTGAGAAAAGCAGAGGAGAGTTGGGTGTTAGGGAAACATGTGAAAATAGCGGCTGTAACACCTCAATGCTAGTGACCTTTACCTGCTTTCCCTGCCCTACCCCCACTGGTGTGTGTTACAAGAAGGCTGGGTCCTTCTTTACTGGTCCCTGACTTTCATGGCTTCAGATTTTGACCTGTTATTGGTTTACTTTCTTCTTGGACCCCTTCAGAGAAGTGGCAGGGAAGGGTAGTTGGAAGAGTGAGTCAATTTACTGTGGCACAACTGCTCTATCAAATTTAAGGAGACAAATTCAGCAAATTATGGTAGTCTTCTGACTAGTTTACGCTGATTGGTACAAAGTTATTACTGGTATGGAATGCACTTTATGACCAAATGTACTCACTGCCTGAGTCCTAAATATGATTAGTTTGATTATTAACCTTTCTTCTTCCAAAAAATTGAAAAAAACATTTTGTAGGGAAATTCCTTTACAGACTTTCCTCATCTTTTGAGATTATATAATTCCAGACAGAACTTAAGTAAACTCCTATTAATCTTTTTTATAAAACATTTCTCATATGATTGTGGCTTAAGTAATACAAGCATTATGGAGGTTACTCACGCTGTCACAAATATGCTAATTTTCCTCTCTTTCCTGGCATGCCAGGGGGTTTCACTCCCCTACTGCCCTGAGGGTAGGTGTGACCAGGTGACTTGTACTGGTCAAAAAAATGAGAGGATCCCTGGCCAGGTGGCTGGGTTGGTTGGAGTGTCATTCCTGTACACCAAAAGGTTGCCAGTTTGATTCCTGGTCAGGTCAGGGCACATACCTGGGTTATGTGTTTGATCCCTGCTTGGGGTACATATGGGAGACAACCGATCAATCTCTCTCTCTCTCTCTTTCTCTCTCTTCCTCTCTCTCTAATATCAATAAACATATCTTTTAGTGAAGATTACAAAAAAACAGATGGGATGGGGTTTTTTCTGACTCAGTGTGTAATATAGCACTTGCCCTTTGTCTACCTTGTTTATTATGGAAGACTGTCCAGATGGACCTTGCATCAGCCTGGTCCCCTGTGTGACTGCAATGAGCATAAACCTATACAAACATGTCAGATATATGAGCGAGAACAAGGTTTTTTGATGGTGAAGCCCTGAGATTTTGGAGGCTGTGTGTTACTGTACTACAACCTGGTTTCTACCGACTGATCCAAACTTGATACTTGATGGAGTTTGTATAATTCAGAAAAGCTCATACAATTTTCCAGTAAAGTGTGTGTATGTGTAAGACAGATACAAAGAAGCATAAGTACATGGAAGGTGGTTGGATGTCTGGAGACTCAGCTTGGCTTTTCCTTCCATCCCTGTGTACGTCTGAGACACCTTCTCACAATCTTATCTGAAGGCCATTTGAAAAACATTATCAAAGACCCCCAAATGAATAGTGACAAGTTTTTTTGTTTTTTAAAATATATTTTATTGATTATGCTATTATAGTTTCCCTATTTTTCCCCCTTTATTCCCTTCCTCCCTGCAACCCCCTCCTACCAGCATTCCGCCCCTTAGTTAATGTCTGTGGGTTGTACATGTAAGTTCTTTGGCTTCTCCCCTTGCTATACTATTCTTAACCTCCCCCCGTCTATTTTGTGCCTACCATTTATGCTTCTTATTCCCTGAACCTTTTCCCCCATTCTCCACCCATCCCCTCCCCGCTGATAACCCTCCACGTGATCTCCATTTCTGTGACTCTGTTCCTGTTCTAGCTATTTGCTTAGTTTGTTTTTGTTTTTGTGTTTTTAGGTTCAGTTGTTGATAGTTGTGAGTTTGTTGTCATTTTACTGTTCATAGTTTTGATCATCTTCTTTTTCTTAGATTAGTGTCTTTAACATTTCACTGAATAGTGCTTGGTGACGATGAACTCCTTTAACTTCACAGTATCTGGGAAGCGCTTGATCTGCCCTTCCATTCTGAATGATAGCTTTGTAGAGTAGAGTAATCTTGGATGTAGGTCCTTGGCTTTCATGACTTTGAATACTTCTTGCAAGTCCCTTCTGGCCTGCAAGGTTTCTTTTGAGAAATCAGCTGATTGTCTTATGGGAACTCCTTTGTAGGTAACTGTCTCCTTTTCTCTTGCTGCTTTTAAGATTCTCTCCTTATCCTTAATCTTGGGTAATGTAATGATGATGTGCCTTGCTGTGCGTGTCCTTGGGTCCAACTTCTTTGGGACTCTCTGAGCTTCCTGGACTTCCTAGAAGTCCATTTCCTTTGCCAGATTGGGGAAGTTCTCCTTTATTATTTTTTCAAATAATTTTTAAAATTATTTAGTTTTTAATTTCTTGCTCTTCCTCTTCTCCTTCTGGCACTTCTATGATTCAGATGTTGGTACATTTAAAGTTGTCCTGGGGGTTCCTAAACCTCTCCTCATTTTTTTAAATTCTTATTTCTTCATTCTGTTCTGGTTGAATGTTTATTTCTTCCTTCTGCTCCAAATCATTGATTTGAGTCCCGATTTCCTTCCCTTCACTGTTGGTTCCCTGTATATTTTGCTTTATTTCACTTTGCATAGCCTTCACTCTTTCCTCCATCTTGCGACCATACTCCACCATTTCTGTGAGCATCCAGATTACCAGTGTTTTGAAGTTTGCATCTGTTAGGTTGGCTATCTCTTCATCACTTAGTTCTATTTTTGGAATCTGTTGTTTCATTTGGTCCATTTTTTTTTGTCTTGGGGTACCTATTATGTTGTGGGGGGCAGAGCCTTAGGTATTTGTCAGGGCCGGGCAACCACCATCACTACCCTGTGGTGATGTATGTGGAGGAGGGGTCTGAGAGGGAGCGAAGCCGCTTGCTGGGCTCTTGGTTGACTCTCAGTGGCTTCCCCCGATACCCACAAGTAAATTGGGCCCTTCTGGTTCTGGTTCCCAGGTGGGTGGGTTTGTGTACATTCTAGGACCCTGTGAGTCTCTCTGACGAACTCTCCTGTGAGACTGGCAGTTTCTCCTGCTGCCAGAAACCCCACAGGTTTTTACCAGTTTAGGTTTTGAGGCTTTCTTTTCCCCGCTGGAACCCTGGGTTGCATGGTCTGTCTTGCTCCCCAGTTTTTCCTCCCGGCTTATCCACATGCAAATGTGGGACCACCTGATCTGCCAGCCGCTACCTTGGCCATCTGGTCCTCCAGCTACCACCTTTCTGCATGTCCTCTCTGCCGCAGCTATATATCTGTCTTTATGCCAGCACCACACTGTTTTGATTTCTGTATCTTTGTAATAAATTTTGAAATCAGGAAGTGTGAGACTTCCAAATTTGTTCCTCTTTTTCAAGATTGTTTTGGCTATTTGGAGTCCCTTGAGATTCCATATTAATTTTAGGATGAATTTTTCTATTCCCACAAAATACATTGGTGAGCTTTTGATAGTTATTGCATTGAATCTGTAGATCACTTTGGGTAGTATGGGCATGTTAACAATATCAGGTCTTCCAATCCATGAACACGGGATGTCTTTCCATTTATTTGTGTCTTCTTTAATTTCTTTCTGCAATGTTTTATAGTTTTCAGTGTAAAAGTCTTTCGCTTCCTTGGGTAAGTTTATTCCTAAGTGTTTTATTCTTTTATGCTATTATAAATGGATTGTTTAAAATTTTCTTTTTAGATTGTTTATTGTTACTATATTGAAACACAATTTTTTTTTCATTCTGACTTTATATTGGACAACTAGCTGAATTAATTTATTAATTCCAACAATTTTTGAATGTTTAGTATTTTTTAAATATTAAATCATGTCACCTGTGAAGAGATAGTTCTTCCTTTCCAGTGGACGTCTTTTTATTTTATTTTGGATGTCTTTTATTTCTTTCTTGCTTTATTGTTCCAGCTAGAATTTCTAGTACTATGTTCAATAGAAGTGGTAAAAATGGGCATCCTTGTCTTGTTTCTGATGTTAGAGGAAAAGTTTTAGTCTTTCACCATTGAATATAATGTTAGCTGTGTTTTTTAAATATATGGCCTTTATTATGTTGAAATTGTTTCCTTCTATTCCTAGTTATTTTTAGTGTTCTTGTCATAAAAATGTGCTGAATTTTATCAAATGCTTTTCCTGCATCAATAGAGATCATCATGTGGGTTTTTTCATTATTTTAATGAGGTGCATTACATTGATTTCATGTCTTTTTAGAACATTGGAATAAAAATATTGTCAAATATAATCTAAGCTAAAGAAAACATTGATGTGTCATCTCATTGCTATCTGTGCTTGTAAACGAAGACTCTCCACTCTTATTTCTATGAAGTCCCCTTGATTTCCTAAGCTTCTGTCTTTTACCCCTTATTTTCCTTGTGGTATCCTCATGAAAATATATTTTGCAAATGGAGAAATAATTTCCTCTTGAGAGAGATGCAAATCTACAACCCTAGAGTCATAGAAGGTTAAAACTGAAAATGACTTCAGAGTTTATTTTCTCTACTTGTCACAAGGATTCAGAACTTGCTTTTTAGAAAAATGTGCTATTGAAGTGTATTTAAACAGCCCAGGATTCATATCTCATTATGCGTTTAAGGCTTGATACATACATAAGAACAGAGAGAAAAGTGATTACCTATATGGGACTAGCTATGAGTAGATTCAAAACTATTTAACTTCAACTGGAACATGTCTTCTTAGCTTTATTTTTGTGGAAGCTATATGTATTACTTTTATACATCAGTATGGTAATCAAAAAAGGACCATTTACCAAAAAAAAAAAAGTTCCACTTTCATTATCTCACTGAGTCCTCAAAATAACCCAGTGAGGTAGATATTATAATTCCCAATAGACACATACAGGTCAAAAGAGTAATTACAAAATAGTGGTCAAACAGACATGTTCAGAATTCTAGAGAGAAGGGATATGATTACAGCTTGAGAAAGGAGTTAGAAGTTTAAGTTGTTATATTGTACAGAAAATAAGGATTAAAAATTTAGATGCAAATGAAAGTTTTAAGAGATTTATTAGTATTAACATTATAATGGAAATAACCATATGAAGTCATGACCTTAAATATAAAAATCATTCTAGCTGTATCACTAAAGTGACCTGAAAGCCTATCACTATAAGTCCTTACTATGTACTCTGAATGTCCAGATTTGGGCTTCTAATTCTATGTTCCATTAAAAGAGCATTTTGCCACTATCAGATTTTATATCTTGCTGGAGGGAAAACAAAACGGGTATGGAATGTTTGATTTTACCAGGAATTTGAGTCTATGAAAGGCTATGGGTCCATGATAAATACATATAAAGTGTCCAAAGGAAGTTATAATAAAAAATTATAAGAATGGGAAATGTTTTATTCTATATTAACTTTATTACATAGGGGCGTACTGATTTAAAAGGGTGTTTTGTACTTCTATTAAGCATGTGCTTATTTATAAAGTATCATTTCAGTTTTTTTCCTGTCTTTAGTAGAGAAGGCCAGATATAGGGAACCCTAAGTAAGCCAAGCATTTTCAGAGGAAGTTAGAACTAGACCAAGAGAGATGGACTGACTGGCTCTGATGGCCATACTCAATAACCAGATAAAAGAAGACCCTTTTTAAAACCCCAAACAGCCCCCATATTTAGACTCTAACACTGATGTCATGCTTATGAGTGGGATTAGCCTTGATAACATGAGGTGGTTTCTGAAGTATTTGGAACAATAAGAAATAATATATTTTGCATTTATAGGGTAACTTTAATTACTTGCTATAATTACGAAACCCACAGATGCGCAATCCCATTTGCTCTAGGAGAATCAACTACTAGGGGGGAGGTCAGCTATTAAAATTGACACAAAATGGCTCCAGTATAGGAATGGAGCCACCCTGAATTTAGGAAAAAATGAAGAAATGTAAATCTCTGAAAGCAAAGCTAATAAAAATCCAAATGGAGAAAATTGGCCATTTGTAAGAAGAAGCCAAAGAGACGGTTTGTAAATGAGCTGCTGATATGCTTCACTCTCATCACGAAAATTTGAACTGATTTCATTACGACGGCTGAGCCAGGATCATGTTTCCAGAACAGAGAAGGGATGGGCTGCATGGAGACTGTCTATTAAAAATGTCAAGATTTTGCCCTTGTGTCATCACTGCTGTTTGGGGGGAGGTGGTGTTCTCACCATCCAGGAAGTAGGCCTTGTTGTGGGTGAACCATCAAGGTGTGCATACCTCGATACTCAGCCTGAGCTGCAAGCTGGCCTCTCTCCCTAAGCCAGGTTCCCACCTTTCTTCCCAAAGTGACTGGAATTTACTCTGTCAAGGATACCCATTGGGAGCAGGGGAATTAGTATTTCCTGAGGACATATGTACCAGGTAAACACCTCTGAAGTGACTCTGAACCCCTCCTACTTGGGAAGAGCTATCTCTCCTTGTCGAGAATCTCACTTCTTAGTAACCTAATCACAAGGGCTTCTGCTTTTGCGACAGTAAAAGTAATACTCCATGAAGCAGCACAAAGTATCTGATTTCCAGAAGGAATTTTTCATGCAAACGTAAAGAATTTAAAATAGGGACATTGTGATTTAAGTAATTAAAGTGGACTAATTAAATCATCTGACAGGCTGTACTCCGAAATCTCTAGTTTCTTGTGTAGATAAAATCATTCCACCAAGTGTAGTTAAACTACTGAAGGGGGTAACTACTGTCAATGAAAACAGTTAACTTGAAGAGAGCTATTTTGCATTTTATTAATCTGGGAATTGAGTAAAATGTATATAAAATACCAGTTATTCAAAACAGCAAACTTTAATTTTTTTCCATAATGTGCCCGTGCTAACAATGAAGAATAAGTGTTACATCTTGTGTCAAAGGTCATTGACTGTAGTCCTGTGCTGGTCAGGATACCGAGCCTAACCCTTGCCCAAGGAGAGATGCTATAACATCAGGGCGAAAGACATCTGCTTCAGACACCAGCACGCATCCCCACACTGTGGTAGGTTTACTGAGAAGTGATTAGAAATTACACTCCCTATACTTGAATAGCTTCCAATCTGGTTTGGGAATGGAAAAAGGTGAGGAAATAGAACATTTCTCAGGCAATACAGACACTTTCATAAAGCTTTCCTATGCCCCTCTTATGGGACTAATTGCTCCCTTTTTGGTTGCTCCATTAGCATTTTATGGATGCAGTTCCATGACTACTGCTTTCATTGTTGTTCTTACATCATGATTGTTCTCCTGTTAGTTTGTGATGCCCTGGAGGGCGGTGACCCTCAGTGCCCTGGTCTGTTTCATGATAAGGGGATGAACCTATGAAGAGGGTTTTAAAAAGTCAGATGAGCAGGGTGTAAACACCAGGCTTTGCTCTGTTACCAGTCCCCTCTTGTTCCCTAGCCCCCAGCCTGCCCCCTGGTTTTCTGGGTCTATTTCCACAGTCATCCCATTGAGTGTCTCTGCTACATTTTCAACATCCAGATTAATTACTCTTCTCAATAAGATCCCCCGAGTTGAATTTCAGTTGCTTGAAACCAAGCACCCTTTCTAAGCAAATATTCCACAAATATCTGGCTTTTTCTCCCTTCAGACCTTTACTTCCTCTACAATGTGAGACCGTGGAAGTCACATAATCTGAGCTGATGAAAACTCTTAGAGCATGGGATTTGCAGCCAGTTGGTCCTGCAATCAAATTCTAGCTCTGCCACCTACTCTTGGACCTAGGGTAGGTGAACGGTCCTTTCCGACATCCAGTTACCCAGGATGAAGGGGACACAATGGTCACCTCAGGAAATTGCTGTGAGGATCAAAGAAGATAATACACGCCAGGCAAACAGCTCATGCAGCTCTGGTTCCCACCTCCTCATTTCCCCTACTCAGTGAACGATAATTGAATCATTGCCTGTGTGTCTTGGATCCTTTATTATTTATCTTCTTAGCTACTGATGCCTTATTTCCCTTGTTGCGGGGAAAAAGCCTGATCGTCCCCCAGCCTCTGTAGAGTGTTCTGCACACAGTAGGTGCTCCATATATACATATAGTTTGTGTGGCTGTTTGTGTGCATATTCACAGCCACAGGATGGGTTCATCTTGCTTTGCTTCCTTAGCATCGTGCTGCCTGTTGTCTGTGGTCTGGTCAGATTTGCAGTCTCACACCTGGAGGGGCTTCTAGGGCTAACATTGTTCCGATTAGGACTGATTTTAGGGTTTCCCTGGTGCAGATCCTTCCACGCTGACTCTGGATAGTGCCAATGACCTCCAGCCAGAGAGCCTTAGGAACACATTTGGAGTTAAACAAGTTGGGTTTCTTATTTGCAGAGACAGAGAACACACACCTTGGGGACCAGTGGGGCATCCTCACAAAAGGGTGCTGAAAACAGTTAACAGTGCAGGCCCGAGACTGCTACCCTTTCAAAGACCTGTTTACCAGGCTGGCTTGGCTTTTGTCGGGGAATCTGGGCTCTTCGGATGTGTTCCCACCATTCCCGAGCTGGTAAGAGGAGCTCACTAGGCTTAAATTTTCTGTGAAGGCACCGTGGTTTATGCTGAGCACCTGTTTTTCTCCTGGAAGTCTAGAATTTTGGGACATGGCAGGCAGGGAGTGCCTATGTAGCTAGCCCCCAGTAAAAACAGTGGACACTGAGTGTCTAACAAGCTTCCCTGGTGACAACACTTCATGTGTTGTCATAACTCAATAGTGGCGATTGATATTAGCCAGCAGAGGGGGAAGTTTTGTGTTTTGTGGCTTGGACAGTGCTTGTGTTTTCTTTGTGTTCAGATACAATTACAGAGGACTCTTGTTTTTGTCTTGATCCATCACGGTCACAGGGTGGCCTTGTCTGATGTTGATGTTCTGTGAAGCTGTTTCATGTTCAAGAGCAGAGCCCAGGCCTGGCTGGGAGTGCCTGCCAACTCCCACGTGTCAGGGGCTCCTTTTCTTTTTCTCAATAGAAATTATATCTGAAATTGTCTCATTTGTATTGCCACAGCTTTCGTTTACATGGAAAATTTAGGTTCCATAATAGTTTAGGTTTCTCAAGCTTTTATAATTATAATAGACCTCCAATTTCCTGTATCCAGTGAGTGAAAAACCCTACATATAGAGACCATGTTATTGGGAGAGCCTCGACCCATAGGATAGAGATCAAATCATTTCACTCTCTGTAATAACTTCTAGCCAGCACACCGCCCTGAACAGCAAGCTCTCCAAATATTCAGTTCAATCTAAGTTCATGACTTTGTCACTTGCAGTTATTTCAACAGTCTTGTGTTGACTGAGATGACACAGTCCTGTGCATTTTAAGGCAGCACTGTCCAAGTCCTGTCACAACTCTCCTTCCCTGCAGCGCGAGGTTGAGGTGCTAGTCATCTCTGCAGACAGTTACTTGTAAGATCCAGCACTTTGACTCCGGCCTGAGGCTCCACAGGCACAGGTGGAATCCATCTTGCAAACTCATCAAGAAGCTGCCCCTGAGCCTCTGTTCACTGGAATATTCCACCTTTCCCCAGAGTTCCTCTCACTACTCCTGGAACAATGGGCAGGACTGCAGGTCTAGTAGCTAAGGAAGTATTCCACCATGGAATGGGGTGTTCAGCTGCCCTCTTGCAGGTAGCTGTGAGAGACTTTTCAGGGAGCTCGTCCCATCTGTTTTGGGAAGGAATCTGGCCTAGGACCTCTGCCTCTTACAGGAGGGGAGAGAGCATCTTGTCTTTAAACCTGCATCCCTCATAGTTACATTATATGGGGTGGGGTGGTTGTGCCCACTCTGCTGACAAGCCCGTGTCAGGGTGTACCCCAGGGGCTCAGGTGACTGTCAGCAGTTGTCAGTTCTCTGAGCTTACGGTATGGGAACCCAGTGCCTTTTCTCTGCAGTGGGTCCTAACTGCTGGTTCTGGGGAAGGACCCCACTCAGCATCTCGCACCAGTAATTCTAACTTCATCAATTAGCATAGCAGGGGACAAAATCTTAATATTGGGGAACTGGTTATGATTGTAGGAAAGCTGCTAAATTTGTACTCTGCAAGCCTTAAGTCCTTGTACCTTTTGAGCCCTTGAAATATGACTAATCTGCATTGAAATGTGCTGTATTTGTAAAAATACACATTGGATTCCAAACACTTAGTATAAATCAAGACTGTAAAATATCTCATTGATAATTTCTAGATGGATTACAAGTTTATGATAATATTTTTGATGAGTATATTGGGTTAAATAAAATATATTATTGAAATTAATTTTCCTTGTTTCTTTTTAATGTTTCTTAAGGTGGCTACTAAAAATATAACCCTACCTCTGTGACTGCCGTTATATTTCTTTCTATTGGGCAGGGCTGTACTAGACCAGGTTTCGACAGATCATGTCCTACTGGCAAAATTCAGCTCCTTCTCTGTGTAAGTAGAGTTTTGTTGGACCATAGCCATGCCATTTGTTTCTGTATTGTACAAAAGCAGAGCTGAGTAGTTGAGACAGAGATCGTATACCTGTGAAGCCCAAAAATATTTACTATTTGTTTCTTTACAAAGTTTGTTAACCGTGGTTCTGGGCTATCAAATAAAATGTATTTTCTAAATTTGTGGGCATTATTGAATTTTTAATTTTACATTAAATATATGTATAGTCCTTTATTTCCCAGAAAACTGATACATTTAAGCTAATCCTAAATTAAGCTGGGTAGTTAACCATAACACCCCACTGCCCAAATTAGTAGATAGCAAAGGATTTGCTCTATTAGTCTTGTCTTGCCAGTAGCCTTATGAAAGAGTTTGTTGTTACTTCCTCATTGACTAGCCCCCACCGCACAGTGAAATTGATACATTGGTGAATTGGGATCTGTACGTAGGAAAATCCAGATCGCCACTTTCATATAAACCTGAGTGACTAGTGTCCACTGCATGTGAGCCATGATGATTAAATGGAAGTTCCTGTCTCAGCCTCAAATCACAGGCTTGAGGACACACTAAAATTACAGTTGCAAGAAATCAGTGTCCTTTTTGCTGGAGAGTGGATCCTTTCGCACTGTCATAGAATTCTATGTAACAACGCATGGTCTGTTTTCAAACTGGTGCAGCACAGCCAATTGTGGCAAATGATCACCCTCTTCATTTCCCTACTGACCTTTCATCTTTTTTATTCTTGTCAATTTTCTTTGTGAAGGGTTACCACTTTGGTGGGGGTGTGTATGTCACGAAAGCACGTTCTGCATTGCACTAAAAATTATGGCCATAAAGCCTACTTAAATTACACTCTAATAGTATTTTCTTGGAAGTCATTATGAATTTTGGTTCTTCCTAACCTTTGCCACTGGGGATCACATAGCACAGCTCAGCGTTTCCGTTGCTGCGTTTTACAATGGTGGTAATGTTAGAATTTACTGGGGACTTTATACACAAAGACAAAAGCATGCCACTTTATGAAGCTCTTAAACACCATGAATATTCCCACATGAGAGATCAAGCTTATTGTATTTCCCAAGTCTCCCAGCAGTTCCCCCCACAGCACAGCGCCATTGTGTGGGATGATGTGATGTGCCCAGCTGTCCTCAGCCCAAGGTTGTTAGCATCTTGACTGCGACCCAGCAAGATCAGTACAGTATGGTCATCAGAGAGGAGGCACTGCTCTATCACCAGCCTTGTTGCTGCAGGACACCTGGCCTCTATGTAAGAATGGTTATTATATTTCCTTTTGACAGTGAAAGCTTTTCAAGGGCCAACAATGCAATTTTTTTCTAGCAAAGATTAAAGTTAAAAACATGACAAGCAAAGAGCAGTGTGCTTTTGTGTGCGGACATCCAGACATTTTCAGCCAAAGACAGCAATAAGCTGCATGACAAAAAATTCTAACTTAAAACTCCCAGGGTTCTCCAATTAGATGCTTATCTTTTTCTTTTATGGGGGAGGCTTCATTTAAAACAAAATTTCTAATGGGGAAAATATGGTTTCACTACCAAAATGCATTTGCTATGGAAATGGCAGGCTGCTGAAATATACAAGACATTATTTACATAAAAAATCATCAAATAATATACTTTTATGTTTATAAGACCTTAAAATTCAGAACTATTTCCATTTAAGGGGAGCAGTGGTACTCATTAAGGCTCTCTTTAAGGTAATTGAGTTATTAAAATCAATTGTGCTTTATGGAAATGACCAAAACATTTTGTAGATTTGAAGGTTTGTGTTTAAAAAAATTAAGAGTCCTCTGAATCTGGAGATATTTATTGTGTGGTTTTAGTCACTGATATAACTCTGAAAATATGTGAAGCTGCCCAGGAGATATAAATCATCCGACCGCCAAATGTCCTCGTTTCTTCTTCACTTAGAAGAAGAGGTAAGTTTCTTTCTAATAGTGGGCTGGAGGGTGAACTGTGTCATTGTGCCAACATCAGGACATCCACGTAAAAACTGCAGCATGCAGTGGCTGCTAATGAAATATAAAAAGTGAGATAATCGTCCTGCATGGTAAAATCCCTTTTGAGCAGGGCTCTGGCCTGTAGATGGACAGTTCACCAACAGCACAACAGTTTTGGTTCTAATTCATTCACGTTTACGAAACTGAAGAGTCCATTCAGCCATCTCCACTGCTTCCTGTGCTTTTCACTTACTTTCACATCACCTGAGACCTGGACCCATTCCACAGCATGCCCGTAGGAAAAGCAATCGCACACAGGGTGTATTCAACAATTGTGATTTCATAATCCCCATCCACATGAGTTTTCCTTGGGACTCTGTGTTCGCACTCAAGTCCCGTGGGAATGTCTCCGAGCCAGGGAAAGTGAACGCAGCCCTGCTGGTGCTCCGAATTGGTTGGAGTCACAGGACCTGCTGGGTAGAAGTAGCTTCTATTGACTTATATTTGCTGACAGGACGCTGTCAGAGGAACCAAGGTGCTGTTGGAAGGACAGACTTGGTGAACGGGAAATACAAGATGTTTTAAGGTCCATCTCCTGAAAAAATAAACTTAAAAGAGAGTGAAATGATGAAGGACCTGACCCGATCCTCGGCACTATTCAGGCGGCACATATTTTCAGCATCTGTCATAAAAGCTCAGAGTGTTATGAGGGACTCTAAGTTTAATGGTGTGTAAATTTTTTTTAACTCTCTTGTTGCTTCTTAGCTGTTGCCTGCAAATGTGGAAAAGCTTTTTTTTTTTTTTTTTTTTTTTTGCGTGTAGGTTTAGAAGCACAAAGAGGAAAATACAAAGCACTAAATGCCTTCAGTTAAATGCAGAGAATTTTGTGCTCAGAAAAACATTCAAATACCAGCTGTCCTTGGCTTGTGGAAATTTCCAGACCCAAGATGCCCAAGGCCTTATATTAATTTTCTTTTGGCTGCTCAGACCTCCCTGCCTGCACCTACCTATAGTCACAACCCCAAATCGTTGACTCCCTCCCCCTCGAAACTCTCTAGATAACTGGTCACTGGTGGAGGAACTCAGTGCTCTCTTGCTCACTCAATCACTCACAGGCTTGGGAGTGTGGGAATTGAATTCAAGGAGAAATGAAAAGAAAATAATTTTTAATTTCAAAGAGAATCTGAGATATCTCTACACTGTGAATATATGAATACTGTACAATTTATGAGGTGCTGGAAAATATACTACATTACACAGTCCAATTTAATGCAATCCATGGAGCTCCAAATGCCCTTTAGAGTGTTTGAAGCCAACATTTACAAATACAATTTTAAATAGAGGATAACTAAATGGGTGTTATTATTCTGTTCTGAGCCTGCTAACGAATTCTCAAGAACGCAGCATGAATTGGTTGTCAAGGTAATGTCTGGGAAGGTGGCAGAAACTGTCACAAAGCCAAGTGGAAAAATTAAACCTTCTCACCATCATATTCCAGGAATTCTCAGGCAAAAAGAAATTTCTAGACACCTCTCTCAGCCCTTTTGTATTCTCCTCTCTTTTATCCCTCAATCCTCTTTTCCATTCCCCATAGATGACCAAACGAAATAGAATGTTCCACAAGAAAACTCATTTAAAGAAGTTGAGCTCAGGGTCAGTTTTTTATTTTATTTCATTTTTTTTTTCATCTACGGGTCTTTCTTTTAGTTTATATCCTCTGGGCTGATTCAAATTAGAAGAGTATTTTGGACTCTCTACGGAGGACACATGGTGGAATATCCTAAATTGGAAATGCATGTTTCATGATAACAGACATTTCCACTCTTGCTGGGCATTTCCAATTGCTGCAAAGCACCTCTGTGACATGAAGTAATCCACAGACCCTCTGGAGACTCGGCAGAGAAACTGAGGCCATGAAAGTGATTACAGGGCCATTAAGCATAAATGGTGGAAAAGAAATTACATTTGAATTTTTTTCATGTTCTGCTTTCATATAAATTACATAAGACAATGGAAAGAAAAGACCATCTGGGTTTGGATTTCATAAAATGAGACTCACATCTGCTTTGGTATGTCATATAAATATTCCCTCATTAGAGAGTTCAGTCTACGAAACACTTTTGGTCAAAAAAGCATTAAGAAAAAAGGGGGAGAGATTGCTTTTCATGGATGCTGATTATTTTTAAATCCTAAGGTCTAAATATTAACTGGTGAACACCTCAAAGGATTGTATGTAACTTTATTTTTAGAAATTAAAATATCTTACGCTGTGTGTACTCTGCCAAGTAATGCACATTGCTTTTTTATTTGTTAAACAGGAGACTCAGTGCTTTATTTCATCAAAAAATAAGGGGACTTTTGTGTTCAGCTCAGCTTTTATAAAGGGCTGAAAATGGGAAGAGAGGTGTACGCTTGTAGATACATCCTTCGGTTCTGTCAACATGAGATGAATGTTTCAAGCCATATTAAATTATTTAGCTTTCCAGTGATGTTTTTTGCCTCCTCCTTTTCTCACCTTCAATTTCTTGGCTCCATCTACTTCATATTGGTTCCACCTCAAACTTCATTTTGTAGCAACATGGCAACAGCTGGTCAAGACTTTTGTACCCTCTTAGGTTCAAACTCATGGAAAACGGTGAGAGGTGCCTTTTCAGAATATTACTGATGCTGAATGGGTGATGTGCCCACCCTGTAACTAATCTGTAATCACAAAGCCTGGAGAATGTGGTGTTCTGTTTGGCCGAGGGCTAGTCACATGCCCCAGTATTGAATCAGGGGTGCTCCATCCAAAACTTACGGGCCAAGAATGAAAGAGGGATGATTCCTGTAGTTTAAGATGCCTGCCTGTGATTCCTGCCTCCTGGTACTTATGCCTTTGTGTACTCCTATCCCCTTGAGCAAGGCTGGGCCTAGTCATTCACTTCTAATCAGCAAAATACAATGATGAGATGTCATGTCTGTGGTTAGGTTACATAAGACAGTGACTTCTGTCTTGCTCTCAGATCTTCTGAGCTTGCACATTTTAGTGAAGTAAGTTTCCATATTGGAGAGGCCCATATGGCAAAGAACTGAAGGCAACCTCCAGCCAATAACCATTGAGGAATGGAGGTCCATAGTCCAACCACCCTCTAGGAACAGAATCCTGCCTACAACCATGTGAACTTAGAAGCAGATCCTTCTCCAGTCAAGGCTTCAGATGGTACCCCAGCCTTGGCCAGCCACTCAGTTGCAGATTTATGACAGACTATGAAGGAAAGGACCCAGCTATGCTCTGCTAATCTCCTGACCTAAAGAAACTGTGTAATAATAAATGATGTTGTTTTATGCTGCCAAGTTTGTGGTAATTTGTAATGTAGCAGTAGACAACCAATACAATGCCCCAGAGAGATTAGGGCTACAGGTACTGGAGAAAGATAGTGTGTTAAAATGTACCTGGGATTTGTTTTAATCAGGTATGGCAAGATGCATGGACATGAAAATAATTGTCATGAAGGAAGAAGTTCATATTCACTGATCTCTAAAAACAGGAGTCCCAGCACACCACACAGGGCCACACAGGGAAGGACCAGAGTTGGGCAAGCAAAAAGCATGAGCAAAGTCTTTATTGTGGTTTTCATAGCAAAGAAAGGATAAGGCAGGGTAGACAGACTTGGGATTGGCCAGTGTGAATAGTTTTAGTGGGTTTTGGAATGTAGGGACTGCCCCTCGTTGCTTGGTAGCTGGCCCTGGGGTGATATTAAGGCAGGGGAATTGTCTTAGTCCATTCAAGCTGCTCTGACAGAATACCATAGACTTGGTGGTTTATAAACCACGGAAACTCTTTCCCGCAGTTCTGGGGGCTTGAAGTCTGAGATCAGAGTGCAAGCACAGCTGGCTTGCAGTGAGGGCGCTCGTCTAGGTTGTGGACTCTTGCTGCGCCCTCGCATGGTGGAAAGAAGACAAGAGAGCTCTCTGGGGTCTCTTTCATAAGGGCACTAATCCCACCATGGGGCGCTATCCTCAGAACTTGATTACCTCCCAAAGGCCCCATGTCCTAATACCATCATATTGGGGTGTAGGATTTCAAGATATGAATTTTGGGGGGACAGAAGTCAGACTGTAACTGGGATAGTGGCTCAAATTGTGAGAGCTCAGTCAAGGAGGTTGTCGTCAGGGATGAGCTGTGGATTGATTGGTTTGCTGTCTCCAAGATTTACTTAGCTTTAGGAAGCGCGGTCTCTCCACGATTGGCAAGGTCCCATATGTCAAAGCATCATAAAACACAGAAAATAACGACATAATTAATGCAAGTAGATGAAGCCTGAGCAGCTGAAGCTATAGCTGTCCACAATAGCACGTTGTAGGCATGAACTCATTAATTGCCTCAACAGCCCTATGAAGTGGGTAACCATTGCTTTCCCCCCATTTTAGTAAGGCGAGAAGACTAAAGCACAAAGAAGTTAAATAACCTGCTCAAAATCACACAAGTTAAAACAGCACTGTGAAAATGAGACTGGAGAGGGTAGAACATGCTCTTTGCAGAGTACATTTTAACTTGTGAACCCTGAGGGAAAAAAGACACCTACTAAGAAGGAGACACCTGGTGACTAACTGGGCTCAAATTTTTAAAAGAGAGAGCCCCGCAGCCATTTCTGCACTTCACGGAGAGGCCTGCACTGCACTGCCTGCCTCTGCACGGGGTTCCTGCCACCTGAGCAGTCCTTATAAAGGAGTTCCTGCAGTCCTATTTCAACCAATAAGACAGAGATTTCCCTATCCAATCGGAGCCAAACAGTTCTGACCAGAGAGGCTCTATTCCGACCAATCAGGAAAGCACCTTTTGGACCAATCAAACTGCAAGGATTTGGAGTCCTCATTTGTATGAGGACAGACAAATTACGGACCAAGATGGGGACTTCTGTCCATAGAAGCCAGCTCCCCTCTGGCTCAGAGAGCATACTTTCCCTTTCCACTGAAGACCGAAGACTGCATCTCTGTGGCTGTGCTGAATCATGGAAGATGTCTCTCTCATCAGAGCGGAGCATTCCATTCAGGAGCAGAATAGAGCTGTGTATCTGGAGAGGGACCTGGCCCCAGAGCCACCTGGCCCCAGAGCTGTTCCTACCACGATGCTGTTTTTACAGCTATGCTGTATCACTGTTGAGCTGTTTGCACTGAATAAAATTTCTTCCTTTGTCGCACCCCAAATTGGGAATTCCTGTTGGTGTTGAATTGGTGCCAATGACAAACTTAAGTGGTGTAAAATATTATTGCTTCCTAGTCTCTGCATAGTTTGTTATACTCAGGGAATTTGTTTCAGATTTTAGACATTTAGGTGCCACACTAAACAGGAGCCTTCTCTATGCAAACTGTTAATCCTTACCGAGCAACCTCAGGAAGGGTCTAAGAATCAACTAACCTTGTTGGCCCCATACTGTCAAGAATAGCAGGTCGTTATCACCCGTTGTCAGCCCCGCTTTCCCTCCCCAACCTAACTCAGGGACTGCCATTCTATGTTCTTCCCTGAGCAGCTCCTGAGCCAGCCCTGACTAGGACTGAGTGTTTCATCAATCTCAGGTCTGCCAGTGGATCTGAAACTGGTTTTGCTTCCCTTGCTCCACGTCCTGCATTGCTGGGGCTGGGCCATGGACACAGAGTGACTCCTCTGTCCCAGCTACGTTAGCACAGCAGGCTTGCCTGGCAAGTGCCTAGTTTTCCTGACAAGAACTGCATTTTCCTGACCAAGTAGGGACCCTGGGACCTGGTATGTCTGCAAAGAGCTGAGAACTCCCATTTTCAGGGATGTAACAAAACAATGCCAGCCAAGAGCAGGGGCTGGCCTTGCTCTCCTTGCTCTGTCTTGTATTGTGGTAGTTTCCAGTCTTACTTTCTCCTTCCTATGCGATTGTGAACTTTTTGAGATCTATGACTTTATCTATGTGTCTTGCATGTTTTTTTAAAATTTATTTTTTTAGACAGGAAGGGAGAGTGAAAGAGAAGGAGAGAAACATCAATATGTGTTTGCCTCTCAAGCACCCCCTACAGGGGACCTGGCCCATAACCCAGGCATGCACCCTGACTGGGGAATCGAACCAGTGACCCTTTGATTCTCAGGCCAATGCTCAATTCACTGAGCTACACCAACCAGGGCTCTTGCACATATGTTTAATTAAAAAATCTGAAAGGCAGTCTCCATTCTTACTTTGGAGATGGAAATTGTTTTAGGAAAAATGACATTCCAAAGAAAGGTAAGTAATCTGAGAAATAAAAATAGCCTTTTATTTTTAGAAAAATGTTTCTCTTTCATTTTGCTTTTTAATATTTATCCTGAATAAATGATTAACTGAATGAGCACAGAATCCCAACGATCTGTGCTGTGTCTAATGATGATGAAGGTTTTGTTTCATTTAAAAACAAACCATCTCACAAAAAAAAGCAAAGGTGTCCATTACTATTGGTGATTACTTCCAGCGCATTCTGGAGGTCCTAGCCAAGGTGAGTCATACGGCTTAGTTTTATTTTGAATATAATGACTGAAAATTTTCATTTCATAATGGAACGACCCCAGATAGGGTTTGTTTTTTTTTTAACAAAGATCAGAAGTTGGCAAACTATAACCTTTAGGCCAAATCCAGCCCTCTGCTTGTATTTGCAAATAAAGTTTTGTTCGAATACCACTATGCTCACTGTCTATGGCTATTTTTGCACTCCAACGGCAGCAATGAGTCGTAGTGACAGAAAACTATATGGCTAATAAAGCCAAACATGTTTCTCTTTGTCTGATTACAGAAAATGTTTGCTGACACCACACCTTAACCTGAAGGGCCATTAATTAATAAAGTCTAAGATTTTATTCTATTTTCTGGTGCTCATTTCCTTTTGAGCAATGATGAATTGGTGGTCCTGCAGTCCCTTTGTATGATGCGCTCCTTGAAAGAACTTGAAGTCGGTTTCCTTATAGATTTGAACACCTGGCGCAAGGCTCCTGAGCTCATTTTCCAGACTCAGGGAGCTTAATCACCCTGATAAAGTTGCACATACAGATAACAGTAGGAGCCCAGAAGAGGGCTCAGGTTTACAGTTCCAGTCAGGCCCCTTGTGATCACTATTTGTGTCTGAGGTTGTCACTCTTACATTGCACCAAAACTAAATGTAAAAAGAAAATGTTTAGTCAACTAACTGGTTCTCTGTGTACCAGTTAACCTGAATAATACCAATATTAAAGTGTGCATCGATATCAACGATCATACTTCCAGACAAATGCATTTTTCAAGAGACAGTACCAGTGTCATCTAGTCCATGATGCCTTTCTAAGTGGCTAAGTTACAATGACACTTCCACTTTGTACTCCCAGCGTGTCTTCCCTAGACCCAGGCGACCCACTTGAGTCTCAGGCCTCATGCTTTGAAGGTCCTGATCTGCCCACACTTCTCCCCAAATCCAAGATTCTACTGGGCTAAGTGGGTCTGGGGCCCCCTTCTGGACTACGCCCCTGTACCTGAGACCTAGGAATTCCATGACCAAATGCCCAAGCCTGCTTCCAAGATGCATGGATTCTTCCCTGTGGTCTTCATGAATCCAGGAGCAGAGGGCTGACCATGCTATTGTGTGCACCTCCAGTCCTGAGAGCCGACCAAGGGACGGCTGTTTGCAGAATGTTCACATAGCCCTTGATGTGCAATTTGGGGTGTCCACTCTCATGTGCCTGAGGCCCTTCGTAGTTTGCAATGGAGCTGGAGATGGGAAGAGGAGGGGCTGTGATTTGGACAGGACTCCATATGAACTCTAGCCTGGGCCCTGCAAATGCATCATGTTACCTGAAATTCTTGCACTAACTTGTTTACAAACAGTCTCTCCCTGCTAAACTGTAAACTCCTGGAATGCAAGAGCCACTTTTCCTACGTTTCCACATGTCTGGTATCTAAACGGTGTTTGGGACACTTGGGGTGCTCAGTAGATATTTGAGGACTGAAACAACACCATCATGTCACTAAATGACAACCAAATGAAAAGTCAGTGTTCCCGTTATTAGTACTGCATAGCAACCATCCCAAACTTAGTGCCATAAAACAACCTTTTCATTATGTTACAACTCTGTGGGCCAGGAATTTGGATAGAGCAGAGATGTATGACTTGTGACTGCTCTGCAATGTCTAGAGCCTCAACTGGGAAGATTCAAAGGGGGACAGGTGGCTCAACAGCTGGGGCTGGGATCATCTGGAGGCTCACTCTTTTACATATCTGGCAGGGACTGGAATACCGCATGTGGACTCTCTATGTGGCTGCTTGAGCTTCCTCACAGCATGGTGCCTTGATTCCAAGAGTGAATATTCTCCATGTAACCAGGCTTGGAAGTCACTGCAGTCATAAGCTCAATGAGGTTCAAGAGTAAGGGACTCCTACTTTTTGACAGGAGAATAGGCTAAGACACGTTTTAAGGAGAACATGAAGGACAGGAAACATTGTTGTGGCCAACTTTAGAAAAATAGAATCTGCCACAGATAGGTAGATATTCTTTAAAATAAATGAACATATCTACCCAGACCTATGGAGAGGGCGAGCAAGCTTTTCAAATACAACAAAACAAGTAAAAAAGGAAAAGATTTACTTTTCACCACTGTAGTATTTAGAGAGATTGCGAGCAAACTATTGTGGTAAAAAGTATGGACTGCCTCTATGAGGTGAGAGGTCTAAAATGTGCTCCATTTAAAATAATGATTAGTGGCTTGCAATGCTTTTTTTTCCCACTGAGTAGTTGATCGTTTCATTGCATTCGCTATGTCCCAGTGGTATAGAGTTACTTTTATATGAAGTACTAAAATAGCTTTTCAGAAACAAGACAGGAAGTTTCATGCTCTAATGAACTAATATAGTAAAATGTCAATATCATTAACTGGAAAAAATAGCAGGCAAATGTTTGAGTTAAACTCAGCTATGAAAGTTCTTTTCTTTGGAAAAGTTCTTGTATTGAATAATGCTTAATTTGACATTATCAAAAATTTATAGTCACCACCATTAATACAGCAAAAATGTATGACAAATAAGGAAACACTGTATGTAAAGATTCCAAGAATTTGTTGTTCAATGGCTTAATTTAAGTTTGGGGCTCATGAGAAAAATCCAATGGTTATATGAAGTCCTCAGAAATTTAAAAGTGTATATAAATTTAAAGTAACAAAGTGAATCCAAAGAGAAGGAAGAATCTGAACTGGTGGAGGCCATGCTAACACACCATTGTAAAACTTCGAAGAGGGGAGCCTCCCACATTGTCTTAAAACTTTTAATGCAATTTGCTTTTTTAGATTCTGAAAGCGGATCTCAAGAAACTAGAGATGTGTGTTTTCAAGGCTGGGTCAGAAGTGATTTTGTATGGTGTTTTCCAGAATCTTCCTTAAAGCATTTCTTTCTATAGCTCATCCTTCACCAACCTCAGCCCTCTCAGAGGTTATGAAAGTCCCTGCTCCCATTTTGTTTGGGTCTCAAATGGGGGCAGGCTTTCACCTCCAAAACATCCAACCTCTTCTGAAATACCCTCTCCAAATGCAACTTCTAGGTCTTACCTAACAAACACTGGCCTGCCAGTATCTCCAGGGTGAACAAGCAGACCAAACTTACCTTGGAGATTAAATGCACATGAAGATAAACAAGAGTATCTTCCATTGTGTAGTCCAGTGGTTTTCAAATTCAGTCTACAGAACATCTTTAGTGCCTTCTTACAGGGAGTAAAAGGACTGTGGCAGATGGAGTTCTGCACATCCCACCAAAATCTTAATCAGATGACTCTGGGTTTATCTGTCTTATAGATCAGATTTCCTTGAAAGTTTTTATTTGAAGAACTTTTATAAGTTAGGGTAGCGCTTCACTGTTTACATTCAGCTCATTTGGTCCTCCTAAATGGCTTCTGGACATCTTTAAATAATTTAGAGAAAACTCATTTTATTTCTCCATCTCTCACACCTAGTTTACCTTAGTTAGAGATTTTTTTAGCACCAGGAACTAAAAACAAAATAAAATAGCCAATAGAGATCAATTTTGTTGGGGTCAAGGGCAAAGCAATGGTGCTATATGCACCAGGTTTCCTGCCTTTGGTCCCAAAGTAGAAGAGTCTCAGGATTAAACAGTCTTCTTCTTATTATTCAAAATTATTTAATTGTTTTACCATGAAAAATATATAGACTAATATATCCCAAGTTAATGACACATGTTGATCATGACTTGGCTCCATCTGGAGTCTCTCTATTTTGCTTGCTTTATGAGGAAATTTTGGGGAAAGGGAAAAGGAAGAATCATTGAGCTGGTCATGTCAAATCTCAAGTTGCAACTCAAGAAGAGCTAGTTCATCTGAACAAGAAATACATGCACTGTGGCAGTCCTATCCTTTTACTGGGACCCGTCCTTATATAGTATCCACCCCACCCGAAAAAAAACCCTCTTGTTAAACATAGTTCTTTGCTGATTTTTCTACCTCAAGGCAATGACCTTATCATAAAGAGGGAGAGAGTAATTAACATTCCATTATTGCAACTACTTTATGTTACTTAGTGGGGTGGGCTGTGCCCTGGTGTAATTCCTTCCTCTTGACTGTGAGGTGCCCTAGTGACTTGCTTCTAACCAATAAAATATGGCAAAGGTGGTAGGAAGTCACTTCTATGAGATTATAACCTGCAATTTGCTAGCCAGATAGGGGTGGCTGGTGTATGTCATCATATCTGGGATTCGGCTTCATATTAGTTAGGGTAGATTAACTGCTGTAACAAAGGGAGCCAAAAGGGGCTAGGAAATGCAGCCTCTGGTTTGGTGGCCATTTCCTAGTGACAGTTTTACACTAAGGTGAGAGTGTAAAAATTTTTGGTGGACATTTGTACTCTTTGACATACTGCCCCTGGGAAATTGAACACTTTGCAATGGTTTGGCCAGATTAGCATTCAAGTGTGACATGAAAAGTTTAATGTTCCAGGCCCATTTGGCAATGACTCTTACTTCCCACCAATCCCTCCTTCCTTGCTTTTTCTGCCCAAGAATCACCCATCCAGACCTTTACTCACCACCTGTGATTCAGCATTGAAACTAATTCAGGCCTTCTGTCCTCCTACCCCAGGAGAAGGGGGAAAGGAAATGTACTACTTGACCATATATTGAGGGGATTTCTTTTCTCCACTGTCCCGCAGAGCTGCTTGCATTTGGGACTGTAACACCCAGCAATCTACATTAAACCAGTGATGGCCTATCCTATATAGACCTGCCTCAAAATTTTCCCCCATCAGAGTCACTTTCTCACCCTTAACCATTTCTTCCTTTGGTCTCCTTGGACCAAAATTTCCCTCACACCTCTATCCTCTCTCCTTAGATGCTCAGGGATTTAAATTTCTCCTTATAGGTTTACAATCTCTGATTTTATATCTTCAGCCTTAATGTCTCCTTTGAGCTAAAAACTGTACACTCAACATTTCCAGGTCCCTGTCAATGGCGGCCCACATTTCACATGGTTTCCTTGGTAATGCCATTCCTTACTACTAGTTTCCATTAGCAACTTCTCCCACTCCCTGTCAAATAGCCACTTTGTCTTTGTAACACTGATCACTACCTGATGTTACTTGTTTATTTATTTGTTTGGTTGTTTATCATCTATCCTAGATATATACACTCACGGATGCTAAGACTTAGTCTACGGTGTGCAGAACCTAGCACAGGACCTGAAAATAGGAGTTGGTCCATAGAGATTTCTCAAATGAATATACGAAGAATTCATAGGAAGGTTCCCCCGAGGTCATAGGTGCAGATCAAAGGACACTAAGATGCAAGTAGTGGATGTATTGCCTGGGTGAGGTGAGAGTTATTTTTTTACCAAGACCATTCTCCAAAGGGTACATGTAATTGCCCATCAGGGTACTGGAGTGCTGAACTATTGGGGGGCAGTGGTGAGGCAGGTAAAACTCAATAGATACTTCATAAAGATTGTAATTATTGCACAGAAAAAATAATGGTGAGTCACTAGATCCCTAGATCACAGTGGGCAAGCATTTTTCTGTAAAAGGCCTGTTAGATATTTGGGAACTTGTGAGTCATCTGGTCTCTGTTAAAACTATTCAATTCTGCTTTTGTAGAACCAAAGTAACTGGACAATATGTAAGCAAATGGGTGTGGCTATGTACCAATAAAGCTTTCTTTATGGACAGTGAAATTTGAATTTCATATAAATTTCACGTGCCGCCAAATTTTAATCTCACAGGCCACGGCAAAACAGTCCGTGGACAGGATTTGGACCGTGAGCTGTAGTTTGCTAACTCCTAACCAAGGTGATCGGATGACTCAGCCTTCTTTCTATGGAAATTTTTTCCCAGCTCTCATGGCTACTTTATAAGTAATGTTTCATAAAACATTTAATATAATCCTTGGACTTGAGTCTCTAGGGGTGTTCTGGGTTGGGAGGAAGGAGTGGGGCGAGAGTCTCCTGGGCCTAAATGGTTAACATTTATATTGCAACATAAATTATTCTTTGCTCCAGATTGCTCGTGCTATCCATGTAGAATGATTAATGTCAAGATGATAAAATGATGCAGTCTCTTGAATTTGATTCCAGCTGTTCCCATCTTTGATATGATTTGTGAATGACAGTTGTATTTTTCACTGGTGATTAGTTAATGCTGGGAAGGACAGCCAGATGATAGCTGTCTAGAAATCTAAAGCCAAAGATTTACTTGGCTGGAAAACTGTTCAACAGAATATCATTACACCATTTACCACAAATTCATTTAGCATTTGCCATTAGAAGGTGCTTAGCACTGGGTAAGCAATCTATAGCCTGAAGAATTTCTTAGATCACTTGATTATACCATGATTACAGAACAATGGCAACCAAAAAAAAAAAAAAAAAAAGCTTCCATCCACAAGATGCATTGCTTTTGTTTAGAACACAAATGAACTCTCAAAGAAATGATTGCATTTTTTTCCTGAGAGTCCTTTATTGACTTGTTCATGGCTAGAGGACATATCAAGTGTGCATCTCAGTTTGGAAGCCAAGTGTCAAAGGTTACTGGATTTAGCTCATGATGGTAACAATGACCATTTATTCAGCCACTTACAATGTGCCAGGCACTGCACTATTTTATAACCAATTTATCTTCACGCCGGTGCTCCTAAATATTACGTTACTCTCTCAGAATATTTGTCCACCCACCAAGTCCTCAGATGGGCAGGCAGTTTGGTCTCTTGTTCTCTCTGCCCCTGTGTGGCCTCTTAAACTGTGTGTCTCTATGGATAAGAATGGGATGAGTTTAACTCAGGGTTTCTCAGCCCCAGAACTATGAACACCTGGGGCTGAATCATTCTTTGTTCAAGAGGCGGTCCTGTGCACTGTAAGATGTTTCGCAACGTCCTTGGCCTCCGCCCACCAGATGCCAGTAACACCTCAAGTTTTACAGCCAAAAATGTCTGTAGACACTGCCAATGTTCCCTGGGGGACAAAATCACCCCAAGTTGGGAACCACTGGTTTAACACAATCTCCCCCGATGCAGCACTGAGCACATAAAATTGTCCTTAGGTCTTAACGTGTATTATCACTTCCTGTGTGTGAGGGCATCCGCCTTGGAATTAAAATAGGTGTCTAATTTATCATGAATTCTGCTTTGTGAAAAATAGAGTTCGTTATGATGTTGACAATAGTGACTAAATTCTCTACTCCGGATTCAAATTAGTGTAAAGGAGGTATCAATTTTTTTTTGATAAGTGAGAAGGGCAGATAATAAAGGACTCTCTCTCTTTCTCTATCCATCTCTTCTGATAAATATCCCCATGACCTTAAGGTAAATAAGCCAGTGTTTTCTCTTCATATGGGATCATGGGCATATTTTTTTCCTTTTCCTTTGTGCTATTCTTTATTTTCAAAAATTTCTGCCATAAACATATATCATTTTTTAAATCACACAAAAATTCCTTTAAAAAATGGAGTCACTAATCCACACTTGGATTTCTAGCTGATATTAACAATTTTCTTTGGACAATGTGATACGTAGCTTTCTCATGAAAATACTAATGCCATTGTAGCTCTCACGAAAAATTTTCTTAGGGAGAACTTGAATGGTGGATACAGAAAAATAATGTTGGTTACTTAATCATGAAAATAAAATTAGAGCAACATCCTAAAAATTTGAAATGCCAGGGATCTGAAAAAATAAACCTCCCACCACCAGTTTAGAGTTATTTAATATATTCATTAAAGAAAAATGGAGGGCAGTAACAGCAGTTGCTTTGAATTACATGCTATTTGGGATCAGCAACAATGGATTAACAAGGTTTTACTACGTTTCAGATGTTTGTCAATGATTGATTATCGGCATTCGTATCTACATATGCTTACCAGGCTTTCGGGGCACAAGGTCTTCGAGACAGAGGTTATGTCTTTTATTGATTCTGTGCAAGGCCAGACCACACTGGAGAGCCCTAATACTTTGGCGGAGTATTTTGACCATTGATAACAGTGTGCAGACTATTAAGCTCAAAACCCCAAGGCCAAGGTGGAAACAGCCTGGGAACAAAGCCCGCAAAGGCTTTTTTACGACTAAAAAGCCCCAAGCAAGCATATAGCTTTCCCAATCAGCAAAAGTACTTGGCTCCAGCCTGTCATTAAAATGTGGGCATGGACCCAGCGCTAGGTCCAGGAAAGCAGCCCCCCCTCCAGATCCATGAGTGGGCTTCCCCAAGCAGAGCAGGAAGCCCTGGTTTTGGGCCCCCTGGAAGCCGAGAAGGCTCCTTGAATGGCCTGGATTCTAGCTCCCACCTGGATAAGTCGGAGAAGTGACGGCTTTCAGGCTGAGGCCTGCAGGAGCAGAATTCCAAAATTCCCAGCCAAAGAACATAATGCTGAAGTGGAAAAACAAATGAAATTCATACAAACTAAACCCAACAATTCCCTTTCCTCTTTGGAAAGGAAAAGGTTGGGAGATAGCTGTGGACAAACACTATACAGGGGCCACCTCCTTCCTTCTTCTTATGGCAGAAGTCCGGGGAGACTCTGCTCAGAGTTAACGAATGAGGTCGGAAGGTGCAATCCATCCAAAGGTCTCTCTGATTGGTGACACCCTTCATGGGACTCCCTACACCATCATGACGGATATCCCTTGGTTCTTCATTTTTGTTTAGCTTCTGGTTCTTTGACTGAGTGAAGCAATTGGATTTCTTAACCAGAATTAAATTGTTAAGTCCCAATTGCACAAGGGAGGAAACGTTCTCAAGTAATTTTCATTCAGATGAAATGGGGATAAACCAGTCTTGAAATAGAAGGAAAGAATTAAAATAGTAACTCTATTCCCAGGTATGTTTTTCTCCCGTAGGAAACAGTGGTTTAAAGTTTATGGAGCAGGTTAATGAGTTGGAGAACCTTGCCTTTTGGCCCATGTCCTAAAATAAGACTTTTAAACACATTTCAAAAATATACAACACTCTCATTAATGGTGAATAAAGAAGTGGGTCTTGAATCAGGATGTAAAGGCAGAATGATTCATATATAATATGTAGCAGAAACAGGGTTTTTCAGAAATAAAAAATTTCATTGATTAAATGATTCCTGGAACACCATGGGCATTTCTTTTTCTTTCTTTTTCTTCTTTGTGATTTTTGATATTTAAAAAAATTTTCTTCAGCAAATATACTTTACTAGACTGGAGGAAAGAGACTAAATTTGATAGTTGAAAAACTGATGCAATTTAAAGAGGACCTTTCAAGAGGTAGAGTTGTCTTCAAAAATCTGTAGAAAAGGAAAGTTTAAAAAAAACCTGACTTTGCTGGAAAGTCATGGGATGGATTGGAGGACTTTTAAGTTTGTTCTTTTATTCTAGTTCTGTTTCTTTTTTCTGGTTCCAAAGCAGAAACCTTTGTCTCCTTTTCTACTAATAAGTTAATGAGAGCGTGTGTAACTCGCAAAGTTGAGCATCTACCAAGTTGTCCTAGTTGATTAGTTTCTCTTGCCATCAGTGTTCACTCAACAGCATCTCTTGGACCATCCGAACTACTATATCGCTTCTCTTTGCTCTGCATGAGCCGCTGGATGCCGGAAGCACCACTAATCTCAAGGTTATATGGCAACAAATGAGAGCGAGTTAGGCTTATTGTTAGTTCTTGAAACAAATTTTAATTGAGTAATACATAACTCTAACATTGCTATTCTCCCTCCCTTCCTCCTTTTCCCTTCTTCCTTCTATTTTCTTTCCTTCCCCCGTCTCTTTCTTCCCTCCTGTCTCTCTCTCTCCCTTCCCTTCTTCCTCCCTCCTTCCCTGCCTTTTTCCTTCCTTTCTTCCAACTTGTAGTAAACATCCGCTGAAGACATGAAATAAACTAGGGGCTGTGTTAGGTACCAGAGGTGTTAAGAAGTAATAAGCACAATCACGACCTTCATGGAGCTTATGTTCTAATAAGAAAACTTCCGTGGGGGAAGGCAGAAATGGGTGGGTTCTTTTGAACTGTGGAAAGGAAGAAGAAAGAAACAATAAGAGCTATACTTTGGGGCTACCGTGTTCTTTCAAAAAGCAGATCCCCTATAGTCTATGTAGAATATGTTTACATCTGTTAGCGAACAAACAAAAAACTATTCTCTCATTAGCTTTGGGCAGACAAGCTTCATTTCCCCACAGCAGAGACAAAGCATGGCTCTGACTGGAGGCAGCATCTTACCTTGAGGTCTAATTTGGAAGGTGAGGTTGCCAGTATTTCCTGTGCTGCAAGAAACTCTGGAAATAATCCGTTTTTGCAGTGCGAAGAAATAGTTTGAGAGCTTAGTAAATTCCTTTTAGCTATTTTTAAAAACATACATTGTAGTCTCAATCTCCCTCCCACCTCGGGAATAATAATTTACATAATATTATCAACGAGTACACCAATAACTTCTCTACCTGGATTCCAGGTATACCTAGAGTCAGATCTCCTGGTTATTTGCTTATTGGCAGCTTCTAGATCCAGGGAGAAGCTGGAAGTGTTTATTCTTCCCACATCCCCACCTCCCTCTCTCTTGATGTTACTGATAGCCCCCTGGGCACACCAGGGACATTGAGCTAGTGAGCTTGACAATGACTGCATTATTGAGACACCCTACAAGTGATTCAGTGGCCTGGAGGCAAAGAGGGAGGGGCAGAAAATTGGTAGGGAGGTGACATGAGAAGATTCTGTGGACAGAAGGAAAGTTATGATGATTGAACATTGATATAACATTATAGAATTCTAATGATATAACATTTATATTATGATTAAAGTGTTCATCCAGGCCAGTGGCTCTCCAAAGGAAGGGAGGAGACATTTGGCACTGGGGGACATTTGCTGCTGTCTGGAGACATATTTGGTTGTCACAATTGGGAGGGGGGATGCTACTGGCATCTAGTAGGTAGAGGTCAGGGATGCTGCTGAACATCTTACAGTGGATGGGACAGTCCCCCAACAAGGAATTATCCAGCCCTACGTGTCCATAATGATGAGGTGGAGAGCTTTTGCTTTATAGAAGGGACAGTTAGGGGAGAGACTGAACGATAACAACAGGGCATCAGAGGAGTTTGTCCACAGAATGAGTGAGGTAAGGAAAAATAAGTATGTATGGAAAATATACTTAACAGATACTGGCTTTCCTGTCCTGTGTGTTCATGAGGGTAGAAGATTATGCTTCATAATCTCATTAGACCCAAAGTACGTAAGCAAGCAAAGTTTGTAATATCTGGCCTAAATTGAAAATGAAAACTTGACACCCAGACTCTAATTAGCAAGAATGAACAACTTCCTAATTTTTACCCAATTCACCAGGGTATTTTAACACTCAGTCATCTCATTTCCTTCCAGAGCTGGAAAGGTGTCATGATTTCAGTCTCCCTGCAGTGGAATTTGCCTGCAACCCGGAGCCTGGTCATTCCACTTGGGTGATGTTTTTGATGGCTGTGCCTGACAGCATCAAGGAAAATTGTTCACATTTGTGTCTCGGATGCTATCATGAGCTGTGTTGTTATTCCTCCAGTCAGAGCTGTCCCTGAGGACTTCCTGGTGTTAAGGGCAAAAACCTCAGGAAGAATGAGCTACCTTTGAAAGTTGGCTGCCTCAGCATGTGCAGTCGCTGCCTGAAGTCATACAAACAGAAGCCCAGAGTGGCACTTCTGTGTTGGTCCGGAAGAATCTGTCCTGCCTGGTTCCCTGCAGGGAGTGGGAGGCCTGCAGTTTTTCTGCGGGCTTGTCCTTCATGCCCAGGGTGTTTCCCGCATGGCTATATGTGAGGACACTTTTACTCTCATCCCTTGCTCAACAAATGTTAGCATTGCTTGAAAAATTCCACCAAGAAAAGATTGATTGACTTGGGAATTAAAAAAAATACATGTACTTCAGGGCCTAGAAACCAGGCTCAGGAGGGAGCAGGCGGCCTTCTGTTTTTGGCATCAAATCTAGCGGCATTGCTTAATGAGAACTGCCTGTCCGGCGGGATCAAGGGCTTGGGCTCTGCAGGCTGGTTGGCCCCCATGAACTCTGGGGTTGAAGGTTCATGCCCTGGCACTTCTGCTTCCAGTCAATCATTTGAAGGTTTCAAACATACCCCCAACAGCAACCTTCTCCATTTCAGGATGTCCTGAATGCCAGTTCTGGAATGTGGGAAGGGAGCAAGAGGCAACCGATAACAGATGCTGCGATTTGGACACCTCCCCTCCTTTCTCTCTGTGGACCAGTTCCCCAGGGGCCAAAGGTCAGTAGCTTTGATTGGACTCATTGTTCCACACTGACAGCTGGGTGTTCACTCTTGTCTGTGTCTCTTGCTGCTTCTGAACCTGGCCTCACCAGACTGGACTTACCCCGAGGCTTGGTATGGGAATTTAAACCGAGGCTATTCATCTCTGTCACCATCTACAGTAACTTATTTATTGGGTGCTAACAACAGACTCCAGAAATCAGTAGGCCCAACCAAAAGGCTGCATAGCCAGTTTCATTTAGATAGGCCTGCTCCAAAATTTCCAACTCCAGGCCCTGTTTTCTTCAACTGACCCTGTCATTGCCCTTGCTCTTGTTCTTTTGGGCATGAAGGCAAATGGGAATAGAAAGGAATTATGCTTTATTAATTAAATGAATCAACTCCCAGGGAATGTTCATTGTTTTGACATCTACTTTGTCTGCTGTTTATATAGCTACTCCATCTTTGTTTTGATTAGTGTTTTGCTATATCATTTGTCATCTTGTTACTTTTATTCCATATATATCTTTATTATTTTCTTGTAGATTAAGTGAGTTTTCTTGTAGATTAAGTATGGTGTAGGATAAATGAGCCTGGAGTAGTTCTTGAGTCACTATGTCTTTGGAAAACATGGGTGTGACCAGTTTGTTTAATGGGGCTGCAAGGCAATAGACCTGGGAACATGGGAACAGACTCCGAAGTAATGAAGGAAACAGAGAAATCAACCCGAAGAAGCATGGCGGCAGCACCCAGTTAATGACTTAAGGTCAAATTGAATAAGCAGGCAACATAGGCATTGGGTGAAGTTCCAAAAGGAAGGCTGCTGCCGCCTAAGAAGTTCGGTGTGTGCTGGAGATCATGTCAGAGGGAGCTCAAGGACAGAGAACCCAACTACTGAGAAGAAATGAGAAAGGAGGCTGGGACTCCATGATACTGTCATGAAGAATAGGGAGTCTGGTTTCTGGGAAATTGGGTGGAACTATGAAGAAGGTGGGGCACCAAAGTCACAGGGTACGTGTAGATGTGGAGAGGAGTGAACCAATTAAAGAGATATTTAAGAGATAAAACCAGCAGGACTTGATCAATTGGACATGGAGGATGAGGAAGAAAAACATGAATTTTTGGACTTTGATTAATGACACTGGTTGGATAAGGCAAGGGTCTCTGGAGAGATCATTAAGGGCAGTTTTGAACACGTCAAGTTCTCGGTGCCCTTTAGGCATCGAAAAGAGGTCAGTATATGGGGTTGAGCTCAGAAGAGAAATTAAATGTAGAGATTTAAATTTGGGGGCAACTGCACAAAATGGTGAATGAGGAGATAGTGTGGATGGCATTGCCTAAGAAGGGATTAGGAAAGAACTGAAGTGGTCAGCATCTCACAAGCTGCTGTAAGTGAAGATGAGGCCAAACATCGATGGGATTATGTGCTGTTGTGGACAGTTTTTCATGTCAGTGAGTGTTGAGTAGCGTGAAGACACTGAATGCCTCATGGAGTATGGAAAAGTATGGAGGTGAGGAAACAGAGGCAGAACATCTGAAGAGCCCTTTGAGAAACTTGACAGAAAAGAGGAGGTGGTAGAGGGAAGATGTTGAAGAATAAGATTAGGGAAGTGTTGAGATAAATTGCAACTGAACAGTTTTGAATGAACATAATCAAAAATTGAGCTTTGAGAATAAATAGACCGTGCAAAAGAACCAATGTTCATTAAACCATTTTTCCATGTCTCTCCTTAATTAGTAATTGGTTTTTGGCCATGACATATTTGCTTGTTAATTGCTATACTGTCTATTTAATCATGCTTCTATAATTCTTAGGACATGGCTGAAAAGGATCCAAAGGGAGACCTGAATTCCTTTCCATAAATCGCCCATGTTAAGACAGCACAACTGCAAGTCCTCGACCCCATTTTATTTTACATTCTCAAATGTGCATCCCACAGTAAGAATGATACTCACGGGAAAAGGATTTGGCAAGTTCCACATGACTCCCTTTTCATGCTCCTACTATAATCACAAGCAACTATGTTCTTCAACATATTTTACTTCAATGTTTTAAAAAATAATTTTAAAAAGGGGGTAAGCAACTCTCTGGAGTGTATGACATGCCCTTCAAGTTGACTTTGAAAGGTGATTAATTACAGCAGTGTCTGTTCAGTTTCAAAGTTCAAATTAAATGTACTTCAAAACTCCTATTAAAGGGAATATATTTTACACACCTGTCACTTGTGAGAACAGCTGATTTAACTCAAAGTTATGAGGCAGGCAAAGCTAATCATCAGAAATGGCACACCCTACTCCATTGAATAAAAGAATCTTCTAGTAACACTTGAGTGGCCCTGTCTTAAGTACTCTAATTCTCCATGAGTTCTGTGATTTCAGAAATGATGTGACTCAAAGTTGGAAAGGACCTGAGAGCTCGCTGAGGCCCAGAGCCATGAGGGGACATGGCTGAGTTGTCAGTGAGTGAGGTCGTTAGAGCATGCCCTGAGGGATTCATGCTGCCAGTCTAGTACTGTATCTGATGGGAGACTCAAGAGTTGCAAAATTTTAGTGTTAGATAATAGTCAATAAGCTTAGCAATCAATGCATGTAAAACGCTGTTATTTCAGGAACTGAAGGTATGACCCGCCATGACTCCAGGAGACCATAAGCGGTTCCAACTTTGTGTTCTAGGACTGCAAACAATCAAGATGCTATCTGAACCATTGTACTGCAGGGTGAGACATTCACCACCCAAGACACAGATAATCACCAGTCAACAGATGAAAGAGTGCTGCAGCTTTTTATCTGATTAACCTTTTCCCCGAATTCCAAACCCGTTACCTATACTTTTCTTCTCCTTATAAAAAGGGTTGGTTTGAAATGCAATGTAAGATGGTCTGTTAGGGCACATAACCCGTCGTCTTCTCAGATCGCCAGCCGTCTGAATGAAGCGCCCGTAAAGATTCAATCCTTGTCCCCGCTTATTGGGTCTGGTTGTGACAGGCAACACGAACGCTGGCTTTTTAGGTTTCGTATTTGCTACAGCAGGAGGTGGCAAAATACAGCATGAGCTAGATGCAGCCCTGTGCTTGTTTGTAAATAAAGTTCCATTGGAACACAGCCTCACCCGTTCATTTACATAGCCTCTACGGTGGCTTTCACTCTACAGTTGCAGAACTGAGTAGTTGCCACAGAGACAGTATGGCCTTCAAATCCTAAAATACGTACTATCTGACCTTTAAAGACATTGGCTGCCCATCCTGACTGCACTTTAAAATCACTTCCAAAAGTTGCACAGAGTGCCGGGCCACACTCTAGCCTTCATCTCCAATTTTTCAGGATGTGATCCCGGAACTAGCATTTGTAAAAAAAAAATAATAATAATAAAAGGAGGTTTTATTGCTCAGCCAGACTAAGAATAACTGCATTACACATGCTGCTTCTAAAGCACTTGAAAACACACTTCAGGATCTAAGTGCATTTTCATATGGGATATGAGACTGGATAAAGCCCTCCAGAGCTGCGCTTCACAAGTGTTTCCTGGTATCAGAATCCCCTGGAGAGCTTGTTGGAACTGTGCTTGCTGGGTCCTGTCCCCTTGAGATTCTGACGAGTAGGTCTGGGGCAGGGCTGCACAACTGGCATTTCCAACAAGCTCACAGGTGGTGCTGATGCTGTAGACCCATGATCACACTGCCCAGTGCTGACTTAGATCAAAGGGGCCTGTATCTGGAATGAGAGAGAAAGTCAAGTCCTGTGAGCAAGGGGAAGCGGGTGGGGATAGGTTTATGGACCAACTGCAGGGATTGTTCCAGACCACAATGTGTGAAGACCTCAACTCCTCTGCTCAAATCATCCTTGTCTTCCCCTCCCCCATCCCACCTGTAAGACTCAAAATCAAGCCACTTGCTCCAGGTCTCCATTGCCATATATGTTCTCTTTTATTGTGGTTTTAAAATCCCTGGGTGTTATTTGGAGTCTTGCAAAGTGAACTGTATTTTGAATGAAGAGATGCGGGATGGTAGAAATGAGCAAATTTCAGGCAAAAAGGAAAATGGATTATATGTTGCAAAGTAGTAAGTTGGATAAATATTTGTGGGAATCGTGAGTGTGAAAACACAAGACAAAGAAAAGGCGACAGAGACAGGCAGAGTCAGAGGGCCTTGGAACCACAAAAATGATTTTATTTTGAACCAGAAAGCAACAGCAATGGAGAGAATAGTCTGGGCTGAGTGAGGTCTTGGCAGTGTGACTCAAGTACCAGGGACTGAATTTGTCCAGGTGAAAGCAGCAACATAGAGAACCGACTTTCCATTTACAGACTCAGCAAATCACCACCACATCTTCATAACACTAATCGGTGGGTTCCCGTTTACACGGGCTTGGACTGCTTTCCAGATTTCAGAATTTGTGATGATGTTGTAAATATTTTTGAAAGTGAAGGAGCCACTGCAGTGAAGATTTTGTTGTCTCCTTTTCTTTTCTTTTTGATACATCAGGCATTGAATCAGTTACAGGAAAAGTTAGAAAATATCTGTGAGAGTTTTGCTTTAAAAAAACCCCCACAGAACAAGAGTTTCTCATCTGCAGCGCTACTCATGTTTTGGGCCAGACAATTCTTTGTCGTGGGGGGCTGTGCTGGGCATTGTCGGATGTTGAGCAGCATTCCTGGTCTCTACTCATGAGATGTCGGTCACACCCTCTCGCAAGTTCGAACGACCAAAACGACTCCAGACATTGACCAATTGCCCCCTTGTTGAGAAGTACTATTTTGAAAATAACCTTCCTCCCCCATTATTGTCTTTGTATTCTTCTTAACATTTTATAAGGGTAGACCAGATAGATCATCAACTTCCCAACATCAAATGCACACGCAAGTGAGCATACAGGCGTGTCTCTGTGAGCAATGCATATATGCCCGGAGCCAAAATGGAATTCCATGTTCACTGGAGGGTGCTGGCTTGGTTCCTCAGCAAGTTTAAGGTCAATATATCAGTACCATAATAAAATGCCTGTTTGTCATCTGCCCTTTTCCTCTTCTCCAGCAGAAACCATCATTAATATTTGCAGTCAGTTTTTGAAGTCATTTTCTTTTAAAGCTGAAAAGAAAATCTTCATCCAGGCTCTTTCTCATCTTCATCTATTTAGATTCCTACTTGAATTATATAGCCAGCCACTTTGACATTGGATCCAGGTTTCTTCGTTTGTATCCACCAAGTAGAGAGGTGCCATATTTCTGAGTTTTCTTATGAGGACTGGTGGTGGAATTTGAGGCCCAGTGCAAAACGAAAATGCAGGCCCTTTTTTTAAAACTACTACGAATCTCCAGGTGGCGACAGCACTGTTGACATAAACATGATGGACCCAGCATCCTCAGCTGGCATTGCATCAATTTTGTTGTATTAATTTAATTGGCACTGCCAACTCTTTCTCCCCTGAATTACAATGCCTCTTGTGAAGTAAGGACCTCAAAAACAAAATACTGTGACCCCAATCAATTTAAAGAATTGTACTGCAGCAAGTGTATATACCATATATTTTTTAGACTTTCAAAAAAACTCCACATGGAAATCTTTTCTACATCATTACAGTAATAAAAGTAAACAATGTGGACTTCCACCATATACATATTTTCTGGTAAATATGGCAACATGGACACAACTGCTATTATCCACAATGTTTTTAAGTTAGCAGAGAGTGAGACTTCCACAACAAAATTATAACATAATCCCTTGTCTTTATAAAAATAGTCAAAACATAACCTAAACGGCTTGCAGTGAAAATTTGAGTAGTAACTGCTTTATATTGAAAAACATATTCATGGAAATATTGTCCTTCTGGTAAATGCTTTACATTAATATCATAAGGCAAACTGTAGCATTTATTGGTACCTAGAGACCATGAATTTTAGACCCTTTTATTTAAAACCTGTTAATGTACAAAGTGCATTAAAATATTTGTTATTCAGCTACGAAAAACAGTATGTAAAAATTACTAAGACAACTCTTTCAGTTTATTCTGGGAAGGCAAATACACATTGTTTTTATATTGTAAAAAAATCCTATTAAATTTCCAGAGAATGATTTTTTTCCATTGAGGTGTCCATCTTTTAGATGTGAAATTGTCCTAAGTAGCTATCAAAATATTCATCTGGGTATAAATAATATAGTAAATATATAGACTCTATCTGTTAAGAAAAAGGAGAGCATCCGCCAGTGAAGAGGACAGAAGCGCCGGAAGCCGCCATGAGGTCCACACTTGAAATCACATGATGTGATGTTGAAACAGTGGGTCTATGGATGGAGCGAGTGCAGGAGAACAACTGATTTCCTTAAAAACAAAATCACTAAAAACAACACCTAAATCCACTAGCCTGTTCAGTTAGAATGGCTGACCCAGTAGCCCAGATAAATATTTTAGCACATGAAACGATTTGCAGGTGTCATGCCCTTCGTCAAGATAGAACCAATGTCAGGTTCCAGGTCCAAGGCCTGCTTGAGAAAGCCTTATTCCATGGACCATTCTGACAGGTCAGATCAGCATGCCAAGAATCCCACCTGATATTCTATTAGCAGGTTCCGATGGCAGGTTCCAGTGTGGGAATAGCAAATTTGATTTTGTCTTATAACTCTATGGTAAACTATACTAGAATATACAGAGGGACTTCTACATCTTTCAAGATGAGTTTAATAAAAGTCAGTTTATAATAACTTTTGAGGCATGTATACTAGCAAATAGTACTTTATGCAACGTTCTTTGTCATTATCAACTCATAAATGTTAAGCACTTTGCGGGTAACTTATATTTGAACATGGTAGTGACGGTCGGGGCCCTGTGTTGATGCCTTGGAGAGCAAAATCAATGCACAGTGGTGCCGCCATTTGTGGTAGAAAATGTTTATTTCCTCAGCCCCAGTGACAGAAGAAAAATTATTTGGGTGCGGGTGGGGGTGGGAGGATAGCTATTAAATGTAGTGAAGAAATTTCACAGGCCTAAAGAAACTATTAAAAGGAAGAATGAAATAGATTTATAGCACGATATGGAATCCTACTTCTGATGAAACATAAATAAGCTTGAATTTCTGAATAATCAGTAGGATTCTAAGTGACTATTTTCAATTGCAATCTCATTCCTCATGTTCTCCCAGGATCCTTAATCCACATCGTGGCCAAAGGTTTCAGAACCTCTCTTTCCAGCTACCTCGCCAGCCATCAGAAGGTAATTAAAGACTTGGCCATGGCAGATCCCAAGCTCCAAAGTTAATTCTTTCCGTTCTCGCTTTCACTCTCCATTTCAGTTGACCTAACAAAAGCTTCTCACACCACAGTTAAAACACCTCAAGATAAACCAGAGGAAGAATTTCCATTTACTTCCCTACTAGGTTCAAAACTATGTTTTATTTTTAAAGCAGATGCATGTTCTGTTATGCACTGTTATAGACTATGATGAAATAAAGATTGTAAATAGCTGATAAATGTATGGGCCTCTTAATGTGCAAAACCAAGTACTTCCTAAAAGAGTTGTAATCCCCATTATGTTTCTTTTATAAATAATCTATAAATTTTCCTGTAAATACAAAAAAATTTGAAGAAATTATTAAAGACTGTACTTAATACAAAACACAGTAAAGGGGAGGGCAAGCAACCGCTTGTTTTGAGACCTATCTTGGCTAATTTCTGGATACTTTTTGGCGACACTTAATCACACTATGGAAGCCTGTGCTTTCTTTGTCCCCTAAATGGTGGCCATGAGCCTTTCTATTCCCCAGAAAGCACCTCCACGTGGCCAGGTGCTCATGGCAGCTGCTCTGTGCAGTCCAGATGGTCTGGGATGGGAAGCCCAGTTATAATGGTCAGACATTTGTTCCACACGGTAAAGGTGGGGCACACAGGCTGCGAGAATGTGATGTCGAAGGTGTAGAGGTGGATGGAGTTCAAAGCATCGTAGAAGGCAATGGAGCCATTATCATAGTCCAGCAGGATGCCAACGCGCCGGAGATGGGGAGCTGGCTCAATGGGGATTTCCTTGCTGTTGTGTCTCACCACCCAGTTATTGTGGCAGCGGCACAGTGCCCAGGAAGCGGCGTTCTTCCCAATCCACTCGTGCTTTGGGGCTGATTTGTACGCGAGGCCAATGGCATACCTGCAGAAACAAAATGGCCACAGCAGGAACAATGAGCACATTGCACATGTACGTGACATCTTTCCTACAGTCCTCAGGGGTCGTGAGAACGTGATCCTCTGTTGTCCCTGTTCATTTCCTTCAGTGAAAGCTTGGCAAGAGCCCTGACACATATGTTCCTCATCTTCTTCCCTCCCAAACACACAGTGGGCAGAAAGGGGCATCGTATTGACCCACATCCCTGTCTGCAGTTCAGACATTACGAGGGAATTTGAACTCTGTGTTTCACTGCCTTTTTTTTTTTTGACCATCATGAAGACTCACACAACAAATTCTCTAGACCAGCACCATCCAACAGAACTTTCTGCGATGATTTAAATGTTATTGTCTGTTCAATATGGCGGCCAGGAGCCACATGTGGCTACCAGGCACTTGAACTGTGGCTGCTAAGAATAAGAAACTGAACTTTAAATTTATTTAACTTTAATTAAGTGAAAGCACTGAAAGAGCTGCACGTGGCCCATGGCTATGTGAACAGCACTAGCCTAGACTTTTCCTCTTGATCGTGTCTGTCATTTTCCACAAGTTCAAGTCCACTCTGCAGAAGGCAATCATGGAGAATGATTTTCGCTTATGGGGATAAGTTTCTTGTCACCACACAGCCTCAGTTTTTCTCATCTGTAAAACAGGGACAATGACAATGACAGTCTCCATCTCTGAGGGTTATTTTGAGGTGTAAAGGGAAGAATACACATAAAATCCTGGGCACAAGGCTGGCATGGAACATTCAGTAACTGTTATTTTATTACTTTTGTCCACTGACATATTACTAATAAGTAACAGATCCAGGATTCAAACCTATAATCACTCAAAAGGTGAAAAATAACAGTCTCTAATGCCTACCCTCACCAGGAATTGTGTAATTCTTCACTGCCAAGGGCTGTTCTGCTTATATTTCCTGCTACATTTTTACAAATTCTGAATGTCTTTGAGCAGATAGATATCCTGGTTATTCTAAAATGTTCTCTCACTGCTCAAAAACATGTTAAGAATTCTTTTTACAACTGTTCTAAGCTTCTTAATCTCTTTTTGCCCCACTGAGGTATGGCTCTGTAATATTTATAGTATTAAAGTTATGAAGATAAGCAAAACCCATCATTCTTAATAAACAGTGAATGACTGAGAGCTCAACTTTTAATATGCTATAGCAGAAACTAGCCTAATTACATATTCACATATGATACCATACCCATGCAGAGAGAAAAACTTCATTGGTCTTTGATGAAAGGACATTCTTTTAAAAATCACATGTTGGGTTTAAAATAGAATCAATTTAAAAGTGCTCTGTTTAAAAATCATTGGATTAAAAAAGAGAATGGAATTGATCATCCATTAATGCCAGTGTGACAACCTGCTTGCCATCAATTCAGCTTCCTCTCTTCCCTCTCACAAATCCTGGGGCTGCTCTTTTCAGAATCCTCTTTCCAGTAGGAGTCAGGATCAGGTTCTGCCACTGTGACTCCCTTGCACAAGACCCAGAAGTTCCAAGAGGAGGGGAAACACTCTTTTCTAGACAGCACGGGTAAGGTTTATGGAAGCTTCTGGGCAAGCTGCTGGGCACACTCGCTTCTGGGCTGTGGGTCACCTGCCAGCATCCCCAGCGCACCAGGGCTTCATGGACTGGATGGCAGGCTCCCTGACTTGTGCTCCCAGCCCTTCCTCGGCTCTAGTGAGCCCCTGGCTCCCTTCCTCCTTGGAGTGACTAGGGTGACTTCTGTTTCTCTGCTGAAGCCTAACTGAGGCATTTTGGAAAGGTTTTCGTTTTGCAATCTTTTGGTGCTTTCCCCATGGGTATTCCCTGCGCTCTGGTAGACACTGTTGCTATTTTTTCAGATAATTTGGAACCTACATTTGCAACACAAAATAGTCATATGTCTGTATTGCTTTCTTGCTGCACACCATTTTTATTTCTTTATTAAAGAACGTTGACATTTATTTCCCATTTGAACCCTAACTGAACCCCCTGTGAAGGAGCTGCAGCAGGTATGACTGACTTCATTCATCAAATGGGAAAACACAGAGAAGGTTAAAATTAGGAGCAAAATCCAGGATCTTACCCCCTTCCCCTTGACTTCTGGCCCAGTAATCTTTGCATGAACCCGTGTTTAGTTAGCACCATTTCATAAAACAGCAAGTGTACATTAATAGCATTAGACAGTAAGAGCTATGTGTATAGTCCATTAAGCAAGGGAAAATACCATTATATTATCATTAATCTGAAAAACTATGCACATATTTCTATTGAACTTGAAAGGAGCAGGCAGAAGGTAATGTTCCATTAAGTTACACAGGGAGACCATGAGAATTAAAAAAGGATAAAAATTATGTTTCTCAGAGCACTGTTAACATGCCCCATTGCATGGATCATAACATGCATGTTAATTTAAACTCAAGACTGTATTTCATGAGAAAATATATGTGTCATTAGCTGTTGCAAATCAAGGCGTCACAGGAATTTGATCATAAGAGGTCACCCCCTTGCTCGCTAACACCGCCCAGGAAATGTTCAGTTATGTTCTACACGAGAATTTTTCTGAAATTGACACAATCAGGTTTGTAAAAAAACCAAAGTGCGGCAATTAATTTTAAATTCCTCCCCACTTATGAGTTGGTTTTGACATCTGGAGGGTGTTTTCAAGGTAATGCTGGTCTGTGTTTATACAACTGAAGCGGTCGGGCGGAATTTCCCGCGCCATTCATCAGTGGGCGTAAGATCGTAATGATCAGTATCATTTATCATAAATAATTATTAATGGGCTTGTAATTATTTAGACACTGGATTCCATCCCAGATTAATACAGCGCGTTAATTAACTAGAAATGTTTGCTCTTCTGCACCTGCAAAAATTCATTGTATTTTCCTTTGGGCTTTTATCTTGCCCCAGTGGAGCTAAGAACTATAAATGCCAGTCTGGACCAGAGCCTAGTGGGGTGGAAGGATTCGTCTTCCATCCTCCGGCAGGATGTTGGAACAGGAAAAGGTTCCGGGCAAAGAGCAATGTGAGGATCACAGCAGGAGAAAACCTACTTGGTCGGCCAATATAGTTACTACTGCTGGGGCACACGAGACGTCCAGGCCTGCGGTTTCACTTAGATTTCAGTTGACTTGTACAAATATTATATGCACACATTCGAATTGAAAGTTTTTTTTAATAAATAAGAAGTGTTTTAGCATCCTTATCTAAAAAATAACACTGTTACAATACTCACTGCCATCAGGTTATGCAGTTTCAAGCCTTTTTTTGGAAGCAAGGGTGAACCTATTACGCCTTAAGTACACCACTGTAAGCCCTAAAGTGTAATTGTAATGTTTCGAAAATACAACACGTTGGTTAAGGGCAGAGATCAGCAAACTACAACTTGCAGGTCAAATATGGCCCTCCACTTATCTTTACAAAAGAAGTTTTACTGGTGCACAGCCACATCCATTTGTGGATGTATGGTCTATGGCTGCTTTCCCACTACAAGCAGAATTGAGTAATTGCGACAAAAATCGCCTGGCCTGCAAAACCAGAAATGTTGGCGGTCCAGCCCTTGACGGGCCACGTTCGTGGACCCTTGATTAAGACTTGGCGCTCTGACTGCGGACTGCCTAACTCTGCTGCCTATGAGCTGTGTGAGCTCAGGTATGTGCTTCGGTCACTCTCTCTGTAACATGGGATACCAGTACCTACCCTTGCAGGGTTGTTAGGATAAATGAGTCACCATTTGTAAAATGCTTAGACTAGTGCCTGGCGCACAGTCGTGCTAGATGAGGGCTGGTTAAATAAACATAAAATAGTGCCCTTTTTGAGCCACAGCAAACAGGTAAATTTTTGAGCCAGCCAGCCAGAGTTGAGTTGTTCAGTGTGTGGCTGTGGCATAGGCAAGGTCAGCTTTGTGAGGTTGACTTGGCAAGGCAAACTAATTCCAACGTAGACTGCACCCTGGCTTTCAGCCTTAGGCTCAGAAAGCCCCTGGGCTGGATCGACCAGACCTTTCGAAGTGATTCCCACCCAACCCGCGATCGCTGCTTCTTCACAGCCCTCAGCTCTCAGCCATTTGCACCCATCGGCCCAGTCTAGAATCAAAAAGCATGCAAGGCAACAACAATCAGTTTTTTTAAGTAATGAAGAGTAATGTTTTAGTGTAGGTATTGGCAAACTTTTTCTATCAAGGGCCAGAGAGTTAATATTTCAGCCCTGTGAACCACAGGGCTCTCTGTTAACCACTCAACTCTGCTGTGTGGCTCAAAAGCAGCTATAGACAAGATGGAAAAGAATGGGCGTGGCTGTGTTCCCATAAAAGTCAGCCAGGTTTGGCCTGAGGGCTGTACTCTGCTGACCCATGTTTTAACGCATGAAAGAGCAGTATTAGCATAGTAGGCCTCCCCAGGGATGGGGAATCTATCATAACTGCAATTCTTGCCATAAATAAAAAACGGATGTACTTAAAACAAGTCATTTTTCTTATTGGTTGAATGGTAGGTTAGATGATTGCTTGGCAAATACTCTGTCTTCTCTCCTCCACAGGAGGAATATATTTCCCTGCACCATTGGCACCGGGCTTGGCCATGTGACTAGCCAATGAGAACTGAGCAGACATGATGCAAGCGGAGGTCTGAAGTGTGCCTGGACAGCTGGGCTTGCACTCCTGGGCTGCTTGAGAAGAAGATGGCCTGGGCAGCCCACACCTCCAAAGAGGATGAAGGGACACACAGAGCAGACCTAGATCCAACCCACAGCTTAAAGCAAAGCCCAGCTGACGTCAGCCTTGCTTATTAGCGGAGCCACAGGTGTGGGTGTTAAAGAGCAATAATAAATGCTTGTTGTTCGAAGCCACTGCGTTTTGGGGTGTTTGTTATGCAGCATGACTGTAGCAACAGCTGACTGATGGAGATTTTCTGCATGTTATTCTTCAAGGTGGACCCTGGTATGGGTTGATGCTCTGACAAAGTAGAGGGTGAGATGTGCCTTTTTATAATTGGAGACAATAGATATAAATTGCCTACCAGGTGCTTCCACTTATGACCACTTCCCAGTAATGCCGGCCACTATCAATGAACACGTTTCCAGCTACACCATAGCTCCCTTGGCTGGTGAAGCGTTCAGGTGTGTGACTCTTTTTGGATGATGACTCATCACGTTCTACTGTCAAGTTATCATGAGACACCTTCAGCTTTCGATGTGCAGATTTGGGGTCCAGTTTAAATGGCTGGCCTAGAAAAGTTGACAGAACAAGAAGAGTAAGAAGAAAAGGACTGTTTATGTAATATGACCAATAACATATTTTCAGAATCAGACTTTAAAAACACAGTCATGACATGTCTGAAAGGTATATTTTACAGAATTAATGCCGGTGTATGTAGTTATTCATTTTTTCCTACTTAATCTCTAAAAACATACCAGCAGAAATACTGAGAGGAGAAGTTAGTTTCACGTTTAAGGGTATGTGTTTATCGGCAGTAAAATAAAGTTATCTGACTACTGAAACCAAGCATTTGAGTTAAATGAGGGTCTTCCAAAACAACAGTTACTGTTCCTGTTGACTGGCTGGCTGGCAACCCTATAACATGGCACCACACTGACACACTCCAATTTGCTTTCTCTTGGGAGGTCTTAACGTAAAGAAATACCGTGTTATATAACATAATATTTCTAGATCAAAAGATGTAAAAAAAAGAGGCTAAAACAAAACACATGTGGGCAGAGACAGAGAGAGAGAGACGACAGTGTTATGAGACACGTGTATAAACCAGATCATTCTTTGTTGTGGGGCTGTCCAGTGTATCGTGGGATGTTTCCCATATCCCTGGCCTCAAACTACTAGATGCCAGTAGCATCCACCTCAGTTGTGACAACCAAAAATGCATCCAGACGTTGTCAAATATCCCCTCCCAGGGTGGGGGTGGGTTGCAGAATCACCCCTGATTGAGAGAACCACACCTAGGCCGATATCAGTAAAATAAAAAAATTCCTGAAGGAGTTACTAATGTGCTAATCTGCTACAGAAAACATTATGTGCCATTTACAGAGCCTCCAACTCCGTGTGTCACATGCACACACACACACACTCTAATTCTCACAAGAATCCCTCCAGGATTATTTACTTTAAAAATGAAAATCTGAGGCACAGAGAAGTTAAAGGGCTTGCGGCCCTTAAGAGCAGTCAGTTGTGGAATCCAGTGGTATTTGATGCAAAATGCACTAGTCCCCACTGGTTTTCTACTTGCTTTCTGAGACAGTCAGTGACGCCTAAGACGGGGGAAAGGAAAAGAGAGGGGGACGGAGGCAGCCGAAAGGAGATGCGACAGCTCCGTTGAGCTTATGGCACTCACTGTTTGTCTTCAACTTCCCAGGCTCGCTGCTGCGGCTGCCTGCCTGGTTGATGGCCTTGACGACGAAGATGTACTTGGTGCCGCTCTGCAGACCGTGCACAGTGTAGTGGTTCTGCTTGATGTTGGGCACAATCATCCAGCTATCTGCTGAGTTACACAGACCTGCAAAGCCAACCAGACGCGGCGCGGTTCTTTGGTGCAAGCATGGGCAACATCTGCATAATTTCAGGTTATCTGACCCGTAAGTGGAATGCTTTTTCTCTTCTTAGGGAGACAACCTATAAACTTGAGTACTCACTCTCCTGCCTCCACGAGTTCAACCTCTATTTATTATTATATATTCCTATTGTGGGCTCGAAATGGAAAAAACACTTAAAAAGATTACACCGCAGGTTCTGTTCAGTACGGATAGGAGCAGCAAAGGTGGTTCTGTCGGACCTTAAGCGCACGTTATGTGCTGTGGGTCACACCACTGATTCCTCCCCTCTGTTCTTGTTATGATGATCATGAAACGTTTACATATCATCAATTTGGAGACTCACAGAAGGTAAGAAGAGACCTGAGTGACGTACGAGAAGTTCACTTTACTAAAGTAGATGTAGGAGGTTGCATTTTTGCCTCTAATTTACCACTCCACCCTGGATCCAGGCCCAAGAGACTTGGCAGTTGCTCCCTCTAAACAGATAGGATATATTCCCTTATCACATGGCTTTGAATGGCCACATGACTTGCTCCAACCAATTGGTTGAGGGTGAAATGTCAAGGTGCCAGTTCCAAGAGTAGGCGTTACAAAAACTTTAGAGCCTCTGTTGCCCTCTTGTGCCTCTGCCATTGTCACAAGAACATTCCCCAGCCTGCTCATCTGGACAGGATGAGGCACAGGGAACAGCTCTACTGTCCAGCCAAGGCAGGAGGGAAGCCAACAGAGACTGGCCAACTCCAAGCTAACTTCTGACAGGGGAGCTAAGAAAATGATCATCAGTGTGGCAGTAGTTCATGGTTCAGGCGACATGTACCTGGGAACGCCATGCAGCGGTGGCGCCGATGGCAGCTCAGGGCCCGGTGTGGGTCCTAGGAAAGCATCCCCAGGGATCCGACCAGCCGCACCCCCAGCACGGCTGGCTTCGGGGGCTGCTGCTCTGGCTGCCTTCTGCAGGGTGTGGGGTGGGGAGCAGGCTGAGAATTTATGATGCTTGGAGGAACGTGCAGGAAAAAGGAAACCCATTTTGTTTTGCAGCTGGCTGACGCTGAAAACATCTCTTTGGTATTGGGTCCAACTTTCCTCTCTCCCCTCTCTACCTGTCAATCTCCACTCTAATAGAACCTTTTCCCAGCTCCTTGGTGACTGGGCTGTCATGAAGTTTCCTGACTGTGGTGAATTTCCTTCACCAGTTTTTGGTAGAGGGCCTGGCCCCCGCACTTCCTGAGGGTCTCTAAACTCACCTCTCCATCCTTTCCTTTCAGTACATTTGCAAGTCAAAGGGTTAGTTCTTTTGATCTTGAGTCAACTTATACCTCACCATACTCTCAAGAAGCAGCCCCTTAAATCTTTCTTTGGTCTCACCTCTTTGAGAATCTAATAAAACATTTCTGTAGAAAGAAGTTCATATATGCATATCCATACCAACCCACAAATATTTGCATAGCATTTCATGGAATTCACACCCTGTGGAGTCTGTCTTTAAATCCTACTAAATCCTTTCTCCGGCCTTTGAGTTAAACATTGTTCCTGGTAGTCTTGCAGTCGAGAAGAACGTAGAAGTATTTTGTCAATTGTGAAAATTCCCCTCACGTGATTTGCATCTTGGGGGCACCATATTTTCAGGCACACTCGAGTGAGTCTTTACAATATATGTATATACATACATATGTCTATATACATGTATTTGGCTTCGGGATTTGTCTGTCACCTCTTCACATTTCCACCTGGGAACATTCTCACCAGGAGGACTGCCAGATTTGACAAAGTCAGCAGGAAGCAAGGACATGACGTGAGGCTCAGAGAAGTCGTGTGTGCACTCGTGTTTGGAGATACGGCAGAGCAGCTAAAACACCACCCCCACCCCTCACCCCCACTCTACTCCCAGTTTTTCCCAACTCTTAGCTCTCCGTTTTCCTACAAATTCTTACTCGTGTAAGACTGTGGAAAACATTAAAAAATACTTTAGTAACATGGGACTCTCCCTACCACATATCACTGTTGCTAATTTCTCACCTTACCTTTTCCTTGAATATAGCTGTCATAAACTCAATACTTCGGGATAGTGCCACAGCCAAATAGTAGATTTTGATCCAAGCAAAGAGTGGTCATTTTGGACTCTGACTTCTGGGCCCCAAGAAGCCTGTAACTCACTTTAGATATTTCATAATAATATAATAGCAACAAGAGAACACAACGAACTTTTCTATTGCCTACGATGATCCACTCACATTCCTAGGCCTTTGTCAGCAGCACCCGGGCATGAATGAAAACAATAACAGCGCTCAGTGCGATCAATGAGAATCCTATCAATGTCACTGCATTTACACTGTTCCCGTTTAATTGCATATGTTACAGTAAAATGACTACTGTGGTCAAAGAAAGCAAATGTAAAAATGTTTCAATAAACTTTACATCACTGTACAACCCAAAGCCAGGTTTAATGTGGTAGGGGACTGCTTTCAGCAACATCATAAAGCAGATGTCTGGAATTGCTGCAAACTGCAATTTGGCCTACAATCCAAAGTCTTAACCCAACAAAGAAGATGTAATGTTTCAGGAACCTTTTCCAAACAAACAAAAAAAACAAAAAACAAAAACGGACTCTGACTATGTGATTACTTTAAAGAGGTCACTAATTTTTTTTCCTGAATATTAAAAGAACAAATGTTTATGAAGTAGTAACATTTCATTGGATAGCTTTACACTCGCACAATGTAGTTTCATAAATACTGACAACTATTACTGTTTAGGCTTACTTTTTATATGATTACCATCACCAGAGTAATAATTGAGAAGTTGATTAAAAACGCCAAGAAAGCAACAGTGACCATTCTCTTCGGGGGATGGAGTAAGCGGGTGCCCGGAGTGCGCCGTTCCCGCGCAGCTAGTGTTGGTCCTGCGCCAGCACCTCTTAACTTTCTGCACATGGCACCGAGCGCCAGACTTCTCTGCCTCGATACCCCGCTGTGTCGGGACTACTGACCAGGTTTTATTCATCTCTTTATGAAACACCCACTAACCACTCTGACTAAAACTTCACTTTTCTCCAAATTCACTTCCAATCGTCTTCCAGGGTATTCCAGCACTCACCTTTTCCAATTCAGCTTGAAGTGTTAACACGACAATGGAACTTGGGAGATAATTAGTCCATAATGAAGCTTAATTGAGTTTTTTAATTTTGTACATTTCTTTTCCTCATTCACAATGGGTCAGAAGCATTTCCCTATGTAATGCTGCTCATTACGAGATCCTAATTACATTTGGGATTTCATAGCCTTGTATAATAACTGTTATCTTGCCATAAAACATTATATATAAAACATTATGCAACATGGGTACCCTTCAGAGAGGCTGCACGCCACTTCTAACGTCCTTTGTCTAACAGAATGGACAGAAGTGAACATTCTTTTCTATAAAAATAGCATACGTTTAATAACTATCATGAATGTTTTCAAAATGACTAAAACAAATTAAATACAGATAACTTTTTTGCCCTAAAATCTTGAAGAAATGAATCTTTTGACTTTTGCTAATAATAAAAATAATCTGCTGGGGAAAGGCACTAATTTCAGATTTTAAATGATCCATTAAAAGTAGCTTTGGATGTGATGGGGGAATAATGGAGACAATTGTAATTGAACAACAATTAATAAAAGTTAAAAAAGTAGTTTTGGATAAACATCATGGACAACACTGTAAAATGAAATACACACCTATTTGTTAATAAATTCATTAACATCTGTAATCACGAGTCTGTTAATAAAAACAAAAAATAAAAATTGATAATGTCATTAATTCTGCACCTGAACATATGAATTTGACTAGTGGGAACCTTTTTTATAAGATTACAAAGCTCCATAGACCTTATGTAATTCTCCTTCAATAAAGTCAGTTGCGGGGATTAACTAGAATTTCTTGTGACAAGTGAAGGAACCACGAAATAGAGGCAGTAGATTTCCTGGTGGCATAAGGAGCTACAGCCACTTTTGGGGTGTTACATCTTTTAATTTGCACTAGACTTTCAACATTACATCTTGTCATTCACTCCAAGATCTGCAAAGGGTATTTCTCCAAATGATAGGACAGATGGTCAAACAACATTCAAGGAAGGCCTTTCACATGAAAATTGTATAAAATGCTAACATGTAGATAATTCTGGCAAATTACGTTATTGACCTTTATCATATCACAAAAATATCAGCCTTTAAAAAATGCAATGATGGGTGAGCGTAATGTATATTTTTGTAGGAATAACAACCTTGGATGTCTACGTGCACCCACTGTGACAGACATATAGCTAAGGCCTTTATTTTTGTTATCTCCACCATGTGAGGTTAAAACATTACCTCTTCCTACAGAGGAGAAAACTGATTCCGAGGATGTTAAATTATTTGCCCCAAATTATACAGCTAGTGAGGTCCAAAGTTGGGATTCAAATGCAGTTCTCTCTCAGTCACTACAAATGGGTATAGTATTAAAAAAGAAAATAATTTGAAAATGCTTGTGTCTCAGTTATCTTTTTATCTAAATTCTTTCCTTGTTGCAATTTAACCCTGTAGGCGTCAGGACATCACTACATTGGTTTACTGTACATTAAAGAGATGAACAAGTCCTGATGCCAAGAAGCGGGTAAGAGCATCCCAGCTAGAGGAGCACCTGCACTTTCATTAACTTCCATTCATCCCGGGAAAGTGGGCCTTTCTGGCATCTGTGCATTAAATAAGTCAGGTCCATAAGCTTCATCAAGCCATGTGCCTTTATTTTCTTGTGGCAGCTGCCTTCCAGAAACAAAATACCTTTTCTGGAATTGCCCAGCATAATGCGCTGCGTTCATTACTTGCGCCCGGTGGTGGTGCTGTTGTTGGGTTTCTGCAGGCACAGTCTATTCTTACCTATTCCATTTATATGTCTCGTTTTGCTATGTTCCATGCCAACAGCACGGAGTCGAGTTAGCCACATTTAGCTACCTGAGAAACTCTGAGTTCCAAGCAATAGATATCTTCCTTTCATTTAGGGGACGGGGTGAAGAGCTGGCACTGAGTCGGCGTTCTAGAGGAGACGGCTTTCTGGCTCCACTTCCTTACTCCTCCCTGTATCTCCACCCTTTGCCACCGAACCCTATAGACCCTCTCATTCTCACTCTGGGCTCGCCCATGGGACTTGCTCGGACAATGGCCTGTCAAAGACGGGGTGGAAAGCATGTGTGCAATTGGGCCTGTCCTTACAGCTTTGCCTCTGCAATCACCAGGAGAACATGCTCGAACTTGACTGCAGGAGAGAGGCGTGCAGCACTTGAGTTGCCCCAGTTACCGGCCTGACAGGTGACAGAGCCTAACCAAGATCAGCAGGACTTCCCAGCTGACCCCCAGCTGATTCCAGGCGTATAAGCAATAAACACCTGTTGTTCTGTGCCACTTAGATTCTGTGGTTGTTGGCTCTTCAGCAAAAACTAACTGATACAGGGCCCATCGGTCCAGGCCAAGGCTGAATGTACTGTCTAAATGCCCATGGTAATTTGATTTAAGAAATTTCAGGAGAGACATAACCATCTGTGGTGGACATGTCCTTGTGTGGCCTCCGTAATTCCCACTCCATTCTATTCATAACTTTGTATAATTCTCTTTCCTTGAGTGTAGGCAGGACCTGTGACCTGCTTCTAATTAACAGATACAACAAAGGACAAAGGTCTTATCTTCTTTATCATTCCTGTGATATTACATGATATGGCAAAGGCAAGGGAGTTTGCAGATGTAACTAAAGTGCCTAATCAGTTGACTCTGAGATAATCAAAAGAAAGATTATTCTGGGTAGGTGAGCTAATCAGGCAAGTTCTTTAAAGGGTTTAGAGGTGACAGACTTGAAGTAGCAGTCTCTCTCTCTCTCTCTCTTTCTCTCTCTCTCTCTCCCTCTCTCTCTCTCTCTCACTGGCTTCCATGAGTTTCACAGCCATAATGAAATAAATTATGACAGCAACCTGAGGGAGCTAAGTGAATTGTTCTTTAATTGGACCTCCAGATGAGAATGTGGCCCAACCGGCATTTTTATTTTAGCCTTATGGGCCCTAAGAAGAAGACCCAGGGAAACTGTGCCCAGAATCCTAACCTATGGACAATGAAATAATAACTGGGTGTTGTTTTAAGCCGCTAAGATTTGGAAATGTTCTTACACAACAATACAAAACTGATATAATTTTTCCTTGATCAAGCAAAAGCAATTTCAGAGAAATATAACAATCCTTATGTAGACTAATAAGCAACTTTTAGGTATAAAATGACTCCAAATGTTTCTTTTTCTGGTTACATTATTTACTCATCAATAGCTGTTGCTTCTATCAATCCTCTGTGTATTTTCAGAGAAACTTCTGTTTTTGAGTCTGACACAATCCTTATTGATCCTAGTTTTTTGGGCAACAAATCATCCCTCCATTTTGTATCTGCTCTTCTCAGACCTTCATGATGTCCTTTTGTGATTGTCTTGGAATTTCTGACCGTCATTTGAATTTCATCGTTTTAAAATGAACGTTTCATACAATCTCTGGTAAAATTTTCATGAAAGCTTCTAAGCCTGGACAATCAGGGAGTGGAAGGCAGTGGGTTGAGGAGGGGAAGCTTGGAAAAGGGGATACGAGGAAGGCAGGAGTAACCACTTGTTGGGCAGGGGTCATTTATACCTCAGTCACTTAGAAGTGGGGCCTTTTGACATGTTTCTTTTCAGTAATCTTAAACCAAATTTTTATTTTAAGCATCATGTACCTCAGGTTTACTTGTGCTAGAAAAGAACGGTGACGCTAAGAGGGAATGGGTTTATACAACAAGAGAACGTTAAGTTGAGATAGATTTATTTAAAACATTTCTTTGTTGAAAAATGGCTTCTATTCTGCCTTAACGTATTCTATTTTTATTTGTTAACGAAAGTTCAAACTTGCTCTCCTGAAAAGTCAGTTCTTCTGATCCTTTGCCATTTACTCCAGTCAAATTAAATAAGTCTGTGGGTGGGGAGGAGTGTTTCCTCTGTTATTGTCTTTCTGGCCAGCTACTGCTATGTGTGATCATTGAATTGTCTCTGATATCTAACAGCTCATGGGCCTCAGTGAGAGAGAGGCCTCTCTGTGTTTCAAGAGCGGGCTGCAGTTCTTCCCAGGTGAAGGCCAATTAGTAACATTCCAAATGCAGGCCCTGCTCTCCTTTGAATGAGACCGGGTATCTGGTGTTCTTTGGCTATTCATTTTATTAAATCAATTTCTTTAAAAGAATTGCGAAATAACAGTCAGAAAAGTACATAACACTAAATGTATGATATAGCCATGAAATAACCAGAATATAACCAGAAAGCGCTGTTAACCCCGTGAACCACCATGTATTTCTTCCCAATAGTGCCACTGCCCTCCCTTCCCAGAGGTAACCATCATCCTGACTTTTATTTATAGTTTTTCCACCTATGTGTGCATCTCTAAACAAAACAGTTTAAGTTATGAATGTATAAATAGAATCATACTGCATATATTTTTTCTTTTTCTGCTTCTTTCTCTTAACAATAGTTTGTAAGATTCATCCATGTGGTTTGCTAGAGATCATTAATTCTCATTGCTATTTGGCCAGTTATTGTTACTAGTACAGCACAAGTGAGCATTACCATCTTCTTGGTTAGGAAAGACAAGCCAATGAATATTGTGCATTCTTTCCTTCCTTGTCTTCCCTTGATGTTTGAATTCAGAAATACAGTCTATCAGAAAACCGTCACCAGACAGAGGAATCAATAGGGTACGCGATACTCACTGACGACATTGGCTTGTCCAGTGAATATGGTATACTGGAGCTCGTAGGAGACAACACTGAATTCATCATCGGAGGTCCAGTGAACAGTGATGGTGTCATAGGAAGCCGTGCAGAGCTCTTCTCTAATGGTGGGAGGGTTGGGAGCTGTGGGCATCAAGAATGTTCATCAATGGAGAAGCATTCACCTCTGGGATATATTTCAGAGATGTTGGACAGTAAAAGCAGGCCTTTCTAAACAGGTCCATCAGAACTACTACCATAGAGATGGTGATCCCAATCCAACCAACATTTGGTTGGTTTGCTGCATGTGATTTTTAATGAATACTGTGACTTCAAACTGCTAGTGTGAACTTTATTTATCCTGAAAGCATGTTTAGGAGATTAAGCAAACAATACTCTCTCATCTATGAAAAAAGCATGCTAAACAAAAAGTAAACAGGACTTTCAGTCAAGAGGGAGGTGTAGATAAACGTGGCTTGCCTCCTCACACAACCACATCAAAATTACAGCTAAACTATAGAACAAATATCATTCAGAGTGGTCAGAAAAATTGAGCTGCATGGAAGTATGACAACTAGGGAATTAAAGAAACCACATTCATCCACATGGGTAGGAGGAGTAGAAGGGTAGAGACATGGAACAGGTGGGTCCTAAACCCACGTGTGGTGGATATAAGATGGAGGGATATCTCGGGAGCAAGGGATCCCAGGTCCACTCCAGACCACCCAGCCCAGGGTTCCAGTGCCAGGAAGATAAGTCCCCATAACTTCTGGCTGTAAAAACCAGTAGGGGTTGGGTCAGTGGAAGAAACTGAGGGATTCTCAGGCATCTCCTCTTGGAGGGCCCCACACATAGGCTTACTCAGAGTCACTCCCTCTGGGCTCCAGCACCAGGGCAGCACCTTGAAGGGCACCAGTGGCATACGGGGAGAAACTGAAGTGTCTGGCATCATGGCGAGAGCTGGGGGGAAAGCTTCCTCCCAGGCAGAATCACAATGTGCCATCACCATATCTGAGTCTCCATCAACCTGGCTCACATGGATAACCCTGCCCTGATGGTTATCTGAGGCTCTGCCCCATCCAACTTATGGGCCACCCCAGCTGGTAACTGGCTTTTCCACATGAAGGGCTGGGCTAGGCACAGACTTAAGACCTTCCAAAATCCACTCAAACAAGCAACAGAAGAGCCCACCCCTCGTACCTCTCACTGAGTGGCCCTAGGCCTGGCACTAGCAGCAACCATCTGCAGATCTCATTATAGCTTACACCAAGGGGCCCCAGACAGAACACACAGGTGGTGGCTGACCTTGGTCTGCACCACCCGGGAAACTCCAGAGCCTGTGCACCCAGTGGACAGCTACAGATCATGTTGGAGCACCACCACCCAACCACCTCCACAAGGCAAGGAGAGGTGCGGTTGCTGGCCAGTGGTCACAGCCAGACCTACCAGCAGTCTGGTCTAGGTAAATCCCTCCCATTGACCTGCTGAGAGCAATCAAGACTCAACCACAAGAAGAGGGAGCACTCAGCCCACACAGAAGGTACACCCTGAGTACCCAGCTTCGGGGATAGGTGAGGCTGTGCCACTGGACTCTACAGGACACCTACTATATTAGGCCATGTTACCAAGACACAGAGTCAAAGCAGCTCTACCTAATACATACAAACACACACAAGGAGGCTTCCAAAAAGAGGAGATAAAGAAATGTGGTCCAAATGAAAGAACAGATCAAAACTCCAGAAAAGAACTAAATAAAATGGAGATAAGCAATCTATCAGATGCAGAGTTCAAAATACTGGTTATAAGAATGCTCTGTGAAGTCAGTGGGTACTTCAACAGCATAAAAACGATCCAATCAGATATGAAGGAGACACTAACTGAAATGAAGAATAACTTACAGTGAATCAACAGCAGAGTGGATGAAGCCAAGAATCAAACTAATGAATTGGAACATAAGGAAGCAAAAGACATCCAGTTAGTACAGGAAGAAAAAAGTATCCAAAAAATCAAGGATAGTGTAAGGAGCCTCTGGGACAACTTCAAGTGTTCTGACATTCGCATCATAGGGGTGCCAGGAGGAGAAGAGAAAGAGCAAGAAATTGGAAATCTATTTGAAAAAATAAGGAAAGAAAACTTCCCTAATTTGGTGAAGGAAATATGCATGCAAGTCCAGGAAGCACAGAGGGTCCCAAACAAGATGGACACAAAGAGGACCACATCAAGGGACATCATAATTAAAATGCCAAAGGTTAAACACAAAGAGAGAATCTTGAAAGCAACAAGAGAAAAGCAGATAGTTACCTACAGAGGAGTTCCCATAAGACTGTCAGCTGATTTCTCAAAAGAAACTTTTCAGGCTAGAAGGGACTGGCAAGAAGTATTCAAAGTGATGAAAAGCAAGGACCTACAACCTAGATGACTCCAGCAAAGCTATCATTTAGAATGGAAGGGCAGATAAAGTGCTTCCCAGACAAGGTAAAGCTAAAGGGGGTTCATCATCACCAAGCCATTACTGCGTGAAATGTTAAAGGGGCTTATTTACAAAAAAAAAGATTAAAACTATGAACATTAAAATGATAATAAATACATAAATATCAACAATTGAATTTAAAAAAATAAACTAAGGAAATAAGCAGAACAGAGACAGAATCCCAGATATGGAGAACACTGGGATGGTGGCCAGTGGGGAGAGGAGTCTGGGGGAGAATGGGAGAAAAAGTGAAGGGTTTAAGAAGTACAAATTGGTAGTTACAGAATAGCCAGGAGGAGGTTAAGAACATTATAGGAAATGGAGTTGCGAAAGAATTTATACACGTGACCCATGGACATGAACAAAAGAGGGGGAATTGCCAATGAGGGTAGGGGAGGTTGGGTGCGGGAGGGGCAAAGAGGGAAAAATTGGGACAACTATAATAGCATAATCAATAAAATTTTAAAAGATAATCAAGATAAACTTTTGTAATTTCATCCACTTTGGGGGGGGGTGGTGAAAAACTTTTTTGGGAAAAGGCTATATGGTAAATATTTTAGAATTTGTGCCTTCTGTTGCAATGCCTTAACTCTGCCTTAGCATCATGAAAGCAGCCAGACAATTTGTACTCAAATGGACGTGGCCATGTTCCAGTAAAACTATTTACATAAACAAGTGAGGACTGGATTTGGCCTGTGAGCCAAAGTTTGCCAACGTCAGAGCTATGTGATGCCACATAATTTATTTTTTAATTTTAATAAAACATCCCTGGCTGGGGAGTTCATTTGGTTAGAATGTTGTCCCAATATGCCAAGGTTGTGGGTTTGATTCCTGGTCGGGGCACATACAAGGATCAACCAATAAATGCATAAATAAGTGGAACAACAAATCAATGTCTCTCTCCTCCCACCCCATTCCTCTCTCTCTAAAATATCAATAAAAAATTAAATTTTAAAAAATAAAACAAAAATGAAAGAAGAATTACCTAACTTGATAAACAGACTAGACTCAGTTTCAAAGTAAACACTATGTCTACTGTGGAAAGGGTATCTGTTAACCCCACTATTATTAGCAAGTTATTATTTTTAAAAAATTCTACTGAATTTATTGGGGTGACACTGGTTAATAAAATTATATAGGTTTCGAGTGTACAATTTTATAATATATTTTTATATTTAAAATTGCACCTAATTGGAAAAACAGTGGAATTTGTTGTCCCGTAACAAATAGGTCAAATGATTGTTTGAAAATTTTCTTTTATTAAATATTTTGATTCCTTATAAAAAATTTATTAGTGTGGCCTTATTTTCTTCTCATTTTTCAATTTATAGGTGGTATTTCAAATTACGATTAACAATCCATCATATCTAAAAAGTACATTTTCTTTCCCCAAGGAAAACATGATTCTTTGGCATTTGGTTAACTTTATCACTGGAGAAGACTGCTATTTTATGTCTTAAACACATTCCGGAGCAGAGAAGTCTAAATCTTATCAAAATAATGATTTTAAGTTGACTTCTACTGGATTGATTTCAGCAACTGGTTTTATGGCAAGAGTCTGTGAGCAAGAAAAAGACTAGACATCGAGTGTTTTGCACTGACAATAATATTTTAGATCAAGGGTTGGCAAACTATGGCTGTGGGCCAAATCTGGCCCACTGCCTGTTTTGTAAATAAAGTTTTATTGGAACACAGCCACGCCCATTCATTTATGTATTGTCTATGGTTGCTTTTGTGTAACAGCAGAGTTGAGTTAGCTGTAACCATATGTCCTATAGAGCCTGAAATATTTACCATCTGGCCCTTTACAGTTAATGTTTGCCGACTATCGGTTTAGAGAATCAATCCAGGCCTTTATCTCCACTCTCTATGCACCAGAACCTAACTTCAGACTGACAGCTATTGGGGGGTGTTGGGGGGCTGGGTGAAGAAGGTGAAGGGATGAAGCAACATACGTATGACACATAGACAAAGACAGTAGTATGGAGATAGCCAGAGGGAAAGGGAGGTGAGGGGAGGTGGAAGTGGGCAAAGGGCAGATCAATGGTGGCGAAAAGAGGCTTCACTTTTGGTGGTGAGTATGTGCAGATGATCTTTTATTGAGTTGTACACTTGAAACCTGTGTGGTTTTATTAACCAATGTCATCCCAATCGATTCAATAAAAAATAGCCTGACTTTAAAAGGAGAAACATATCTGCATTCTACAGGTTAGCAGCAACCTTTGCTTATGCTATCACAGAGTTCCTTTAGGCTCTAAACTTTGATTAGGATTCATGAGTTCTCAACGAATCCAAAGAGGGGAGAAAGTTTCTGAAAGTGGTAAATTTAAAACTCTGATTATTTTAAGTCTTCACTTTGCCACCCGAAGACATCTAGGACAAGTGTCATACGACACAAGTGACTTACAACTGCTGTATAAAGTCAATTAGCCCACCTTTGTCTATTGGTTATTGAATAGCTACACGTAGCAGGCAGTGCATTAAGTTGTACATTACGGTAAGAGGGTTCTACAGAGCCCTTAAAGCTCTGGGATATATATTTATACATTTGTCTCCTGAAGTAGCCACATGCAAGATGTAATGTCGTGTGCAGTGACTTTGATGTGGATGAATCAGGATTCAGCATTTAGGAGATGCGGTCCGTGGGGGAGGCCCAGCTGCACCGTAAAACACGCTTATTGCCTGTGTGGTCCCTATTAGTGTGGGGTCATCCCGCATGGGTCAGTGAGAGACACTTATTCTCCCTTAATCTAAATAGTTCATTGAGTTATTTCTCCATCAACCATTGTGGAAAGATTTTGTTCTTTCTACATTGCAGTATATGATTAAATGTAAAGAAAACTTATGTTCAAAATAGGCAAGTAGCTGTGAGACACATGGCAGTAGCTGCAGTCAGGGAGGAAATGTCACCTCTCTGGGTTATTAACTTGACATACCACTTAGAGGCATGTCATAGTGGGGAAAAATCTTGTTTTCACAGGCAGGCGGGCTAACCCTGTTTTGATTAGAAATGCAATGGGTATGTCCTGAAAAATCAATACCCAATTGACTGTAAATGAGAACAGGAGCATGCTGCCAATTTCAATATTCATAGCATCAGTACCAGAATGAGGGTTTTCTTGCCTCTATCATAAACAGGACACAAGGAATGGTGGGCTAATACTCCACAAACACTTCATTTCCTGCTTACAAATGTCTGATAAACTATTTGGACTTGGCAATATCAGCCAAGCATCATATGTTATGGCCAGAATTGATGTTATGTCTAGAAATGGGCCAAATTTGTATTTGAAGTTGACAGCTAAGAAGGCATAATAGCAGGTACCCCATATGGTCTTTACTTTGGCATAAACAGCCATCGGGATGATATATGGTGTTCATGTTACTCGTCAGCGCAACTACTTTCACGATTTCCCCTTTAAGCAGCACTTGGGCATTCACGTAAAGATTAGAATGGGCATACATCGTTGAAATGCTCTTAAACAACTACTGAGACATGGAGGGGGACATGCTGTTAGCCACAAGACACTGACTTTGTGCAGAGTGGCCATGTGCCCAGCCAAACATTTTTCAGTCTTTTCTGCCCTTGGGCATGACCTTGCAAGATGGATCTGGCCCACAAGATACAAGCGGAGGTTTGCTAGATGGGTCTCCCAAGCAAGCTTTCTGTTTTCCTGATAAACAAGGCCA